>JACEFZ010005802.1:5000-16874 GCA_014155875.1 Cepaea nemoralis | reverse complement strand
CCAAACCACCCCACCCACCCACCACCACCCACCACCACCACCATCACCACCACCACCACCACCACCACCACCACCACACCACCACCACCACCATCACCACCACCACCACCACCATCACCACCACCACCACCACCACCACCACCACCACCACCACCACCACCGTAAACGCAGGGAATAACATAGTCCATGGAAATATCGATACATGAAGCCCATAAGCGGGCACTCTCCCACTGATTATACTTTACTTCGACACCGCAAGATACAAGAGGAAAAAGATGAGATGAGATGTGATGAGATGTTTCATTTTAATCTGTGGCATCATGGATTGATCAAGTAACGCTGTACTGCTCTGTCAAGTCTGTGGCTTAGTACTTCTGATTTCGACAAGCATTTCTCGGGTGTGTTTTCCCTAGCATTTGACTGTCCCCAGTCTACCTGCAAGGCAGCAGGTGTGTGTGTCTCTTGATATGGTCCCTCACCCTTGACCTGTCCGACATGGGTGACCCTATCAGTAGTTGTGCTACCATCGGTATAACTCTTGGGGTTATTGGAACACGCAAGCCCCTCTACCACGTCAAGGTGGGCACACAGCATAAGGGTTTCTTTCTAATGATATTGTTCTATTATAGTATACCAATCTTTTGTATACTGGTATTTGACCATTCTTGAGTTCTTTCTTATTTCAAGTGTTAAAGATTCATTCTTCATCCTGCTGTTATAGGCTTCTCCTCCTTTATGTTTCATTCTTCTTCGTTGTTTTATTGATTATAAAGTGTCTGATATAATCCATGGCGTATGTTACTTATTCTTCGTCAGAATTAAATCTTTGGCTACTGCTATAAAGATATCTCTAGCTTATACTGCCAATTCATCAGGTGTGATTTCCTCCTGTATAGACATCAAGATTGCAAAACGATTCTTCACTTCTACGTTGTATGCATCGGGTATGTTTTGTGAGATCAAAACGAATTGGCCTTGGTCCTAGGGTAAGCTTTTTGCATTTTACTTTCACATCTGCTTCTAATAACTGATAATCTGTACCACAGTCTGCATTTCGTAGGGTTTTTGCCGATATTATGATTGATCTCCATCTTCTTTGTATTAAAATATAATATATCTGTTTTTGTTGTAAATTGTTAGTAATGTCCGGGAACTTCCATGTGAAGGGTCTTCTTGGATGTTGTTTAAAAAGTCTGTTGGCTATCTTTAACTCATTTTCTGTGCAAAATTCAATTAATGTGTCACCTGCAACATTTCTGTTTCCCTATTCAAAATTTCCTAAAACGTGTTTCTCATTTTCAGCTTTTCCTGTACCTACTTTTGCATTACCATCTATCATTATTATTATGTCATTATGACCAATAATATCTAATGTGTCTTGTAGTGTGATGTAAAAATCGTAAATTTCGTTGATGTAGGTGCATATATGTGTATGAGAGTTGTGTCTTTTGGATAGCCTCTAAATCTGATAGTGAGGGTTATATCGATTCTATCATTAACCGGCTTATATCCAATTAAAGCTTTTGCTCTTGCCAATAGCTAATAACAATTGCCACATTATTCATTAAGCTTAGTGAGTCATGTAGTATTGATGTTTTCCACATGCCTTTATAACGCATATATTTTATATTGTTATTATTCACGTTTAGCCTCGAATGATGTGTGGATGAAATAATGTATTACAGAGAGTGATAGAAGGGCAGAATGTTAGACGGGCTTGTGTGCCCGAATCTTAACCCTTTGCAAATAAAGTTTGTTCGTTCGTTCGTTCGTTCGTTCGTTCGTTCGTTCTCTTCTTATAGTTAGTGCTATATGATTTTGATCGTTGTGTTTGTCCACAGCCTCCTGTCTCTCTTCTTATAGTCCATTATGATCATTTCAAGAACATTCTGGCTGTATCAATTGCTAACTACTCGAGATTCCCTCTTCTTATAGTACATAATGATAATTTCTAGATCATTTCACATGAATCAATTGCTAACTACTCCAGTCTTCCCTCTTCTTATAGTCCATTATGATAATTTCTAGAACATTCTGAATGTATCAACTGCTAAAACCACCAGTCTTCTATCTTCTTATAGTCAGTGCTGTATTATGTTGATCGTTATGTTTGTCCACCGTCCCCTGTCTCTGTTCTTACAGTCCATGATGATAATTTCTAGAACATATACTGCTCCAGTCTTCTCTCTTCTTATAGTCCATGATGATAATTTCTAGAACATAAACTGCTCCAGTCTTCTCTCTTCTTATAGTCCATGATGATAATTTCTAGAACATAAACTGCTCCAGTCTTCTCTCTTCTTATAGTCCATGATGATAATTTCTAGAATATAAACTGCTCCAGTCTTCTCTAAACAGAACTTTATTCACAGCCTGGCCTCCGAAGCCGAAGCAGCTGCCAGAACTGGAAACAACAGAGCCGTATTTCATATCATGAAGCAACTATGCAATCACTCACCTACACCAAATATACCCATCAAAGACAAACAAGGCAATCAATTGTTATCCGATGACCTTCAAAAGCAACGATGGGCAGAACATTTCAAAGAAATATTAAATAGACCGCAGCCTGACACTGTTCCGAACCTGGATGGAGAAATTACTATGCCCCCATTAGATGCCTCCTTCGAGTTATTCACCATGGAAGAGATTAAAGCAGCCATCAAAAAATTGAAGAACAACAAAGCTGTTGGTGAAGATGAAATCTCAGGAGAAATGCTCAAAGCAGCAGATGAGAACACCTTACAACGTTTGTTACAGCTGATCAATGAAATCTGGCAAAGCGAATCCCCACCACAACAGTGGAAAGATGGTGTAATTTTCAAACTGCCTAAAAAGGGCGATATGTCTGATTGCAATAATTGGCGTGGTATCACTCTATTGTCAGTACCAGGAAAACTTTTTTGTAGCATGTTACTTGAGAGATTGAAAAAGGCGATAGATGAAAGACTCAGAGAAGAACAAGCAGGCTTCAGACCAAAACGGTCATGCATAGACCACATTTTCACCCTCAGAATAATCATTGAAGACTCCGTAGAATTCCAGTCGAAATTAATCACCAACTTTGTCGACTTTCAAAAAGCCTTCGACAGTATCCACCGTCCTTCACTTTGGAATCTACTTAACATCTATGGTTTTCCTACCAAATATACCAACGTCATAAAATCTTTCTACAAAGAAACACGTTGCTGCGTAAGAACAGAAACAGGCAACACTGACTGGTTCTCAGTCGAAACAGGAGTGAAACAGGGTTGTGTCTTATCACCGATGCTTTTTGGAATAGCTATCGACTGGGTCATGCGCAAATGCACAAACAACACAAATATGGGTATCCATTGGGTTGACAAAATTCTAGAAGACCTGGACTTTGCCGACGACATAGTGCTTTTGAGTTCAACACACCCGGATGCCCAAGATAAAATAAACCACCTCCAAAATGTTTCAGGACAAATTGGTCTCCAAATTAACACCACAAAAACAAAGACTATTGATCTTACCAACAGTTCAGATGACACCAAATTGAACAGCTACGTTCTTGAAAAAGTCAACAGCTTTACATACCTAGGAAGCAAAATGACATCTACAGGGGACTCAACACCAGAAATATCATCTAGAATCGCACTGGCATCTAGTGCCTTCAATAAGCTGTCAAACATCTGGAAGTCAAAGACACTCAGCAAACACACAAAACTTAAAATCTTCAACTCTTGTGTGATTCCAGTGTTAACGTATGGATGTGAAAGTTGGAAATCAACGGTAGCTTTAGATAAAAAATTAGACAATTTTGAGAACAAATGTCTTAGAAGACTTCTAAACATCCACTGGACAGACTTCAGAACCAATTCGCAAATAAGACAAGAGACTAAGCAAGATACAGTATCCAATTTCATAAGAAGACGCCGTTGGAACTACATCGGCCATGTACTCAGAATGGACAAGTCAAGACTCCCCTACCAAGCCCTCATATGGTCACCAGTAGGGAAAAGAAAACGGGGAAGACCAAGAGAGACCCTGCGTAGAACCATCATTAGAGAAGGCTCATTCAATGGCCAAGTAAATATCCAAGATCTACAACAGGTAGCAGCGAACCGCCAAGCATGGAGAGACAGGACTTCTGCCCTATGCGCCGCCTTAGGCTCAAGAGGAAAGACTAACTAAGTCTTCTCTCTTCTTATAGTCAATGCTGTATGAATATTATCGTCATGTTTATCCACAGCCTCCCGTCTCCCTTCTTGTAGTCCATGATAATAATTTGTAGAACATTTCGAATGTGTCAATGACTAACTGCTCCAGTCTTCTCCCTACAGACGATGTTGAAGTTTTCCGAGTCCTACATTTTGATCCTGGACGAATTGTTGGGCAAGAATCTATCGAGCACCGACCAGCAAGTCATCGGGGCCATGTACTCTCCGGACTACATCAAGCGCCAGCAGGTGGACATAGTTGGCTACAGATGCCATGACGGGCAGTTCGGTCTCTATTCTTCTGATATAGTGTACTTCTGTTTGGGGTACATTTGTAAAGATGCGGCAGAGAAACGGTTGAATGCCAGCAGAACTGAGAGGGTCAATATACTTCACCTGTGACACTGATGGTTTGATTGTGAAGGCTTGATCCCAGGCCTGCAGGATGTGAGGGCGCTGTCATATCAGAGACCCATTGCAGAAAACTACTTCAGAATGAGAGAAAAAGGGAGAGGGGAAAGAGAGAGAGGGAGGTAGAAAGAGAGAGAGAGTGGGAGAAAGAGAGAGATTGGAAGAAAGAGAGGGGAGTGGACGAGAGAGAACGAGAGAGAAGGAGAAAAAGAGAAAGAGAGAAAGAGAGGGGGAGAACGAGGGGGGTGGAGACACCGCGAGATAGAGGGGAGAAAGAGAGAGATAGAGAGGGAGAAAGAGAGAGAGAGAGGGAGAACGAGAGAGAGAGGGGGAGACAAAGAGAGATTGGGAGAAAGAGAGAGAGGGAGAAAGAGAGAGATGGAGAAAGAGAGAGAGGGAGAAAGAGAGAGAGGGAGAAAGAGAGAGGGAGAAAGAGCGAGGGGGAGAGAGAGCGAGAGGAAGAAAAAGAGAAACCAGGAGAGAGAGACGGGAGAAAGAGAAACATGAAGAAAGAGAGAGGGGGAAAAAGAGAGAGAGAGACATGGAAAAAGAGAGACAGGAAGAGAGAGGGGGAAGAGAGATACGGGGAGAGAGGAAGAGCGAAAGAGTGAGAGAGTGTATTAAAATGACAAAGAGTTTAACATGGGAAAAGAAAGTAAAAGACGCTTTACATGCCGCAGCATGTTGGATATAGGGTGCTCACCCAGTATATTTTAAGCTCAGTCGGCGTTCGATGGGTCATGCAGTCAGTAGACCACACCATTTCGTTGCATCCTTCATTTTTCATTTTATCCCTCCCAACCATTTTTACACTGTAAGCAGTGATAGTGCAGTAACTAAGACTCTTGCTTCTCAGTCCGTTGGTTGTAGTTTCGACTCCCTACATAGACGCATTAAAAATAAATTAGTCTAAACTCAGTGGTTCACCCAGCGTAGACCAGGCCTCAGGAAATGTTTTAAAATTGCTGACAAGGCAAAAGGGTCGACTTCATTGCATTAAGTTTTATCTCATGTGACCCGGTATCCTACCGCTGGGCAGTCTACCGAAAGCGTCGCACAAAGCACGAACTCTGTAGCTCCAGCGACGACCCCTACGAGTCTAAGAGAAAATTGCACTCATGAACCGAAGGACGTTGGAGAGAGAGAGAGAGAGAGAGAGAGAGAGAGAGAGAGAGAGAGAGAGAGAGAGAGAGAGAGACAGACAGACAGACAGACAGACAGTTTCATGAGGTGACGTTGCTTCCTCTCTACAATGATACGAGTTCAGGCTCTATAATGCAGCAAGCTCACCTCAAGATCTATGTGGCTCTGGGCATCATGGTACACGACAGCATATATTGAGGCATTCTGATACAGGACAGGGTAACCATCTGAACTCCAAAACAACGACTCAACGCATATACTGATGGAGTGAACTGCAATGTATTTACTACAGCTGATCTCAGACTACGGTGATGAGTGTGGGATTGATGCCGACTTCAGTCATTCTCACTCTCCATGCACTCCCGCTCTTCAATCAGGAATCATCTCCACAGACCAGTGAAAGTGTTGGGAACAGGGCCAGCCGCCTAGTGTCTTTATAATGCAAATCAAATATACTCGCCTACCTTCAACCGGAGCTCACCATAATCGAACTCCAACGGCCAATGCTGCCTTTGGTGACTTATGAATTAGGAACGGTTTGACTCCCGAGACTGGTATTGAAAACACATCCTATCACCTCGTAAGCTGGAACACAACTAATGCTTAAGCCGTTATGGCGTTAGGTGACTTCCTATCATGACGTCTAAATTGCGTTCAATGTTGGTGTCACAATGTTCACCATTTGTGGCACTTTTTATCTTCTTCTTTGATGCGCTAACTCATCCATTACCTGCATCACTGTCATTTGCCACATGACAGCTTTGCCCCCTCTACAATGAAAATGATCGTTAGACCATTTTCTATGTTATCTTGACATGCAAGATATATATGTTGACACCTTAAAACTACTAACGGTCTCTATATCCCCGAGTGCCGTCAATTAAATAAAAACACCATCCAGTGTTGCATACCCAACGATCACATGATCCGTAGTCGACAACTGATTGTCCTTGACGTGAATACATATATCCACACAACTCCAAGTCGACCTGGTACACCATCATTTCTTTTCGCTACATCATGTCGATAAGGAAAACTATTCTCAATATAACTGTGTTATATATCTATAATGTGTTGTTCATTTGTTATATGTATCTATATATCCTATAATGTGTACTGTTTACTATACGTTTGTGTCTATTAATTTTCTTTCATTCCTTTCTCTTCCTTCATCCATCGTGAAAATGATATGTATGATGATCAATAGTTAACACAGCACATACTACTGACGTTACAAACTACAACACATTAATGTCGGGATACTTTAAATAACCAATATCAATAAAACAAAATATATAAACATACCATTAAAACAATAAAGATATTCATTTATAAAACATGTTAATCATTTAAGATATACTTAATTAATTTTATCGGAGATCCGCACAGACTCTGTCCTCGAGTTTATGTCCACTATTGACAATTCCAATATAATGAATTTTCTTATACTAACACAATTAAAATTATCTATAAACCACTACCGATACTACCATATTGGCTTGTGAAAGAATGAAGCCACACAAATTGGTTATGCCGCTTCCGCAATACACACATCTAGCCACGTGAAACTTTTCACCTGTTTCTCTGAAATAATAATACCAATAAGTGACTAAATTACGTCTATACTTTCTTTAAAAAAAAAAATAATAATATATATATATCTGTGGTAATTCAGACTTAGCCACAGTCATCCTACCGTAATGTTACACTAAAAAAAATCAGAAAACATAAATATATGTACATACATAAAACTTTTATATTCTCTTTATTTTCATCGTCTACTGAGTAGATCAGCTACATTATTTTGTGTCACAGAAATTGCAATTTCAGTCTTGCTCGGCTTTACCGTAAGACCAAACATCCGAATGCGACAAAAAAAAAAAAAAAAAAATATCTGTCTAGGAATGTACGATGATGTACTGTTTCAGTTTTATGGATGCTATGTTTGTGATGTCCCTAACTAGTAAATGTAGAATGATGAAGGAGAGTTCTGAAGACCAAAAAGAAGGTATAAGAATTCCTCTAAACACAAAGGCGCTACAGGCGCGGTCATGTGTCCAGAATCCTCCGCCATCTCAGATATGATCAATAAAACTATATAAATTTCGCCATGCTCGCTATTACTAAGTCCATTTGAGCATAGGGTTTAGATAAAGATAATCGTTCATTAAAAACAAATATGATTGTTAATATGAACAAGACAATGATACGAATACAGTACACTCCACTTATAACAATATTTATAATGACAATACAATCACAATGACGCTACATGTTTTATTTACGGTTTGTAAAATTCATTTTGAGATGACCAAGAATTTTCTTCCTAAAAGATATTTAGCCAATTTCTGAACAGAATTCACCAATGATAGAGTAATTTCATAGAGCTTGTGTGATTCATATACCTTTCTCCCAGATTACAAGACAAGATGTAGTATTTTCCTATACCCTTGTGGAAGAATGTATACGACAGACAGTAAACAGGTACCATCCACTACAACACAACTATTTGATCTGAGAATGATCTTAGAACTGATCATCGAATGTGATTCCTGCAAAGGGATTTCAGATTCGCCATAAGGTGCCGTTCGGCGGACTGTTCGAATACATTGTACAGAATCATCATATATACCTATAATATGGCTCAATTTCCGGCGTACACCATATTGTAACATCTTAATCACACTCCCTGTAGCCTTAGCTATACATTTTATTACTTTGTTTGTTATGATAGATAGCAAGACAATCAACCAGAAGAAAGTATCGACTAAATCAAATGAAGTATCTGTTTTCATAAGCATATTCTTCGGTCGACAAGAAGGAAATGTCATTGCCCTAATATATGCCTGTGGTTGTCTATTTACGGGCGTGATGCCGTGTTGCAGCGTTATTGCTGCGGCTTGAACTATCCTACTATCTTTAGGTTCCACCATAACTGGATGTGACATGTGTGTGTTTGAAACCAGACCAACATGAGGTAACTGATTCTCTTTATGTATTTGTGTGTTTGCAACAATATGCTTCCTTTCCCATTCTGTTATGTCTTCAAGCGAAACATCACATAATTCAGGGATGTTTCCAATAAAAACATCCACAAATGGGTCGGGCAGCACAGCTACCGTTATTTTTCCAGAAAAATATGGGCATTTTATATCAGCCCAGGCAACTGGAAACTTTTCTCTTCCACCTCCAAAAGTCCTACAGGTCACTTGTTCTCCAGTATAGTCGGTTTCATTAATCAGCTTTGTATGTACCCCAACTATACTCGACCCGGAATCACGGATTAAATTACAGTTCTGTCCATTCACAATGGTCTGATGTACAACTAATGATCCATTGTTAATATGGACTGCATTTGCCTCCTGCACGTGTATTTTATGACCGCACGTCAAGTTGCCCTCTTTATGAAAGATCTGGCAGGTATCACAAGTTGGGTCGATGGGAGAATATTCCACTTCTACCGTATTTGCATGACTAGTCTCGTCCGAGTCACTGTCACTACTAGATGTTAGCATCTCTATGTTTGCTTCTTTATACAGTTGTCTTAACGGACAAGATGAAAACATATGTCCAAAACTTTTACATTTAAAGCATTGTGTTTGTCTTTGATAGGTGTTAAATCTGTCTCTATTTCTAAGTGCTAATTTCTTTATGTAACTGTCAAACTGCGGATGTTTGTCACACATTTGATTTGAGCCGTGGGTGAAACCACAGTATTTGCAAGTTGTCCACACACCCTTTTTCTCGTGTTTACCATAAGGTTGATACTTTGGTTGTTGTTGTTTTTCCCTCCTTTGATGTTGTCCCCCAGACTGTTGTTGTGTTTTGTATCCCTGCATCCTTGATTTATGAGGGAATCTATCACATGCGTTTGTCTCCACCAATGGGGAAAAACTATTATTAAATATGTCTTTGTGGGCGTCGAAGAAAGACTCTCCCTTCTCATCCATCTGCTGTATACTCGAACATTTCTGTTCAATAAGAAAGGTAGACATAGACGGAGGAACCGCCGAGATCAGTTTGTCTCTAACAATCAAGTCACGTAGCTTCTTGTAGTCATCAGTAACATTGGCTGATCGAGCCCATTTATCGAATGTTAATTGAGTTAAAGAGGAGAAGTCAAGGAACGTCTGTCCTGCTTTAGGAATAAGATTTTTGAATGATGCACGAAGGCCAAATTCGTCAAGACAAAAATGAGATAGCAGTCTCTTTCGAATGTATGAGTAATCACTACGTAACTCATCTGGGATCAGTTCTACAACCTGCAAAGGTTCACCACTTAAGTGCCTATGCAGCAAAACTGCCCATTCGGTCTCCGCAACTCCATAGTGTCTCAAGATTAGCTCAAAATTAGTTAGCCATGCAGAGACGGAATCGGAGTTTGAGTATGTCTTTATCACCCCATTATATTTCTTAATGGCATCTGTGGACTGTGCCTCCACTTTGTTCCTAGCAATCTGTTCATCCTTGTCCTTCTCGTACTGTTTCATTTTGAAGTTATGCTCCAATTCTTTTTCCTTCAGAAGCTTTTCTGTATTCAATTTCTCAAGATTAAAAGCCATCTCTTTTTCTCTTAATTGTGCTTCTCTATCCAGTTTTTCCTTATCTGCAGCGATCTGCAATGCCATCCTTTCCTTATCAGCAACCAATTGAGCTGCAATTCTGTCATTTTCTGCGGCTATCCTCTCTTTATCTGCTGCAATTTGAGCTGCAATTCTATCATTTTCCATAGCCATTTTTTCCCTCTCAAATAATCTTTGTCTCTCTTGTTCATCTAGTCGATCCTTTTCCAATTGTCTTATTCGCAACTCTTTCGTTCCTTTCGTGAGCTTGAAAATCTGTAAATTGTTTCTCCGACCACGATATAAGATCTACTCCTGTCAAACCTGCATCTTTCCCAATTGCAACAAAATCCTGTAATGATGACATGTCTTTATGTTTCTACAATTTTCAATAATAATAATCAAAGTGAGAAATGAAGAAAAGAAAAAAAATAATTTACCAAACCATAGACATGGCTTATAAGTATTAAAATCGACAGATAAAATCGAAGAAAGTCGAAAGAAATAATTAATAAATTACAATTAGATACATTAATAATGAAAAATGACAAATAATTTTATAATAGACACGACCTATAACTCAGCAGTTACAGTATAGACAGAGTTAAAGATCTTTAGATTCAAGCATTTATTAAAGAAATCCTATCATTATGTAACAAATCAATAATGCACCGCGCATAAGAATTCACAGCACAAAATAGCACAAAATTGTGTATCGCGCCTATGACGTCATCACAGATACGATAATAAAGACAAATAAATGCGTGCAAAATTACAGTATTCTGACTATAACTAATTACTGACAAACCACAAACAAATACAATACTCAGCTCAAGAATAAGCAAACATTTTCCAATAGTTTGATAGTAGACCAATCCAATCGATTTGATAGATGATTATGTTCGTAATAATGGTGTAGAAATACTCTTCAATAATTGTGCAATCCAATCGATTTGATAAATAATTTTGTTCGATGTTACTCCGTAAGCACGAATCTGATGAGTTTATATGTACGTTCCTGAAATCCAAGGTCTGCGTACCTTCATAAATGACATCACTGTGTCCATTTCGTTGTACTTGGGCATAATTCATCAAGATTCCGTACAAGTTTAACACATTGAGCTGTCTTAAGTTAAACAAATTACGAGAATAACACCCTAGGCACGATGCCTGTGATCAGCCCTAGAAGGAGCCTGACTGATGTGAGTGTTATTTGCTACTCAATGTAGCTATCAGGTTTAGCAATATTTTGTAATGCTCTGTCGATATGCACTAAGATAACCACTGTGTTGATACAGCCTCAGCGAGGCGTTGATTATCTCGTACACCTGAATAGCACTGGAAAAACAAAAATTCGATTTCCGTAGAACATATGTCACTGTGACGAAATGTTGTTGGTATACACGACACAATCAACCAGAGAAGGTGACCGAATGAAGATCCGACAATCACTGACTTTGCAGATCTTGATATCAATCAGTTATTAAAAATCTTCCGTATCAAGTGTGTCTCCTATGTATAGTGACATCTATTTTTGATCCCAAAATGGTAATTGATAGTTTTTTCCAAATATA
>JACEFZ010005801.1:322500-502432 GCA_014155875.1 Cepaea nemoralis | reverse complement strand
TACAGTGAAACTACATAAAGATGATATAGCACATGAGCTGTGTCAGCACTCTCAGAGCATAAGATGAGATAGCACATATACAGTGTCAGGACACTTCCATAAGTGGATATAGCACATATTATGTGTCAGACACTTCCAAAAAACACAGAAAAAGATGATATTAGCAACATGAACTATGTCAGACACTACCATAAAGATGATATAGCACATGAACTATGTCAGTACACTACCATTAAGATGATATAGCACTGGAACTATGTCAGATCACTACACATATGATGATATAGCACAGAACTATGTCAGACACTACCATAACGATGATATAGCACATGAACTGTGTCAGACACAACATAAAAGGGATGAGATAGCAACCTATATCAAATCTTATGGAAAGTGTCTGACACAGTATATCGTGCTATATCATTCTTATGGAAGAAGTGGACACCGCTCATGTGCCTATATCATCTTTTATGTAAATTGTCTACATAGGTTATGTGCATATCATCTTCACTGGAAGTTGTCTGACACAGTAGTGAATTGTCGCCTATATCATCGTTATGGATAGTGTCACACAGTTCAGGTGCTATATCTAGTCTTCATGGATAGTCGGTGACCCTAGTTATGTGCTATATCATCTACGGTCCCAGTGTCTGACACAGCTTCATGTGCTATATCATCTTATGGTAGTGTCTGACATAGTTCATGTGCAGCATCAGCAGATGGTAGTGTCTGGACATAGGTTAAGTGCTATATCATCTATGCGTAGTGTCTGACATAGTTCATGTGCTATATCATCTTATATGTAGGTGTCTGACATAGTTCATGTGCTATATCATCTTATGGAAGTGTCTACACTATTAATATGCTGCTATATCCATATTATGAAGTGTCTGACACAGTATATTTGCTAATAATCTTATGAAGAGGTCGACACAGCTCATGTGCTATATCATCTTATGGTTAGTGTCTGACACAGTTCATGTGCTATATCATAGTATGGTAGGTCTACATAGTTAATTGCTATTATCATCTTATGTAGTGTCTGACATAGTTCATGTGCTATAATTCATCTTATGGTAGTGTCTTCTGACATAGTTCATGCGCATATTCACTTATGGTAGTCGTCTGACATGTAGTTTCATGTGCTATATCATCTTATGGTAGTGGTCTGACAAGTTCATGTGCCTATACCATATTAATAGTAGTGTACTGACATAGTTCCTGTGCTATATTCATCTTATGGTAGTGTTCGGACATGGTTCAGTGGTTACTATATCCTCTTATGGTAGTGCTCTGACATAGTTCATGTGCTATATCATCTTATGGTAGTGTCGACATAGTTCATGTGCCTATCTATCATCTATGGTAGTTCGACATAGTTCATGTGCTTATATCATCTTATGGTCAGTGTCTGACAAAGTTCATGTGCCATATCATCTTATGGTAGTGCCTCTGGACATAGGTAGCTGTGCGATATCATATATAAGTACAGGTATACATATAAGTATAGATGACTGTGGATCTACAACAATGCCAGACTGCGAGAGCAGCAAATTAAAAGAGGGGTGGCCAAAACAAGACACTACGCAGTTAAGCCAAAAAAGATTGATAAACCAACACAGAGCTCGGCGTCGTTATCCACTCACACGCTGACGGGATTTGCTGAGTAGTGCGATCCGAGCATTATGGATCTGAATGGTTCGATGTGCAAACGTAGGGATGATCGTCGACAACTAACTAACGAAACCTTATAGAAGTATCTTGACACAGGTATGTGCTCTATTCGTCTTATGGGAAGTGTCTGACACAGTCAGTGCTATATCATCTTATGGAAGTGTCTGACACAGTTCACTGTGCTATATATATTATGGAAGTGTTGACACAGTCATGTGATATCTAATCTTAGGAAGTGTCGACACAGTGAATGAGCTAATCATCTATGGAAGCGTCTGACACAGCTCAGGTGCTATGATCATCTTATGGTTAGTGCCTGGCCATAGTTCATGTGCCCTATATCAATCTATGGAAGTGTCGGACACAGTATATGTGCTAATCATTTATGTAGTGTCTGACACAGTTCAGTGCTATATCATCTTATGGTAGTGGTCTGACATAGTTCATCCGTGCTATATCATCTTATGGTAGTGTCCTGACACAGTTAATGGGCTATATCATCTTATGGTAGTGTCTGACCTAGTTCCTCTGTTGCTAGATCAGCTGATGTAGTGTCCTGACACAGTCATGTGTAATCATCTTATGTCTAGTGGTCTACATAGTTCATGTGCAGAATCATCTTATGGTACTGTCGAATAGTTCAGTGCTCTATCATCTAGGAAGTGATCGACCGAATATATGTGCTATATCATCTTATGGAAGTGTCTCGAACACAGATAGGTGCTATATAATCTTATGGAAGAGTCCTGACACAGTCATGTGCTATATCATCTTATGGTAGTGTTCTGACACCGTCATGCTTGCTATATCATCTTAGGGAAGTGTCTGACACAATTCAGGTGCTATTCATCTTATGAAGTGCTCTGAAACTTTTTTACGCTTGCTATACATCTTATGGAAGTGTCTCAACGAAAACGAACGAACGACAGACTTATTTTCAAAACGGTAAATAATTGGGCACGCAGGCCAGTCTTACATTGGCCCCTTCCAATCACTCTCTGTCTTTCATAACAGTGCATAGGAAAAAAAACATTGTCCATGAATATTGTAAACATAAACAATGAATATTTACTATGTTATGAGACACACAATCTAACCAACCACACATCTCCCATTCACTCCAACTACACACTCACCACATATAAACTCACACACAAATTACATTCCACTACCATCCACCACTCCCTACACCTACACATCTCCCCACCCACACTCCCTCTCACCCACCACACACCCCATCCACCCACACCCCAAGCACACATTAGATTCCCCAACCCACACATTCCCCCACCCACACACCATCAACCCACCTACACACATCTCCCCACCCACTCCAATATGCTATACCCGTCCCATTACCCACCAACAATCACACCCACATATCCTCTCCACCCAACAACTCCAATCACCCAGTCAAACACACATTCCTTCAGCTCACACAGTTACTGCATGCCATACCATCTTATGGAAAGTGTTTGACACTGTTTCAGTACATATCATCCGATGGAAGTGTGTGACACAGTTCATGCTGTGCTATAGCGTCTTACGGAAGTGTCAGACTCAGTCATCTGCTGTATGTCTGTATGGCAATGTTCTCACACAATTCATGATTGCGATATCGTCTTATGACAGGTCGACACAATCATGCTCGCTATATCGTCTTATTTGCAGTGGACTGACACAATTCATGTTACGATATCATCTTATTAGGAAGTGTCTGACACTGTTCATGTTACTATATCATCAGTAATTAAAGTGTCTGCACACAGTCATGTACTATCTCATCTTATGGAACTGGCTGACACTGTTCATGTACTTACATGTAATCTTATGGAAGTGTCGACACAGTTCATGTGTTATATCATATTCTGGAAGTGTCTGACACAGTTCACGTACTATATCATCTTATGGAAGTGTCTAACACAGTTAAGTACTATATCACTTATGAAAGTGGTTGAACCCCTATCATGTCCTATATACTTACGGAAGTGGTCAGATTACAGTTCATCTGCTGTATCGTCTTATGCATGTCTCACACAATTTCCTGCTTGAGATATCGTCTTATGGCCAGTGTCTGACACAATTCATGCTCGCTATAATCGTCTTATTGCACGGTGTCTGACACAATTCATGTGTTTACTATCATCTCTATGGAAGTGTTTTGGACACAGTTCATGCTTGCTATATAATCTATGAAGTGCCATCCTGACATGAAAGTTCCATGTGCTAATTCATCTTAGGAAGGTCTGACATAGTTATGGGCTATATCATCTTATCGGAAGTGCCCGATACAGTTCATGACCCTATATCATATTAGGGAAGTGTCTGACACAAGTCAGCCTTGCTATATTCCCTAATGGAAGGGTCTCTCACCCAGTTCAGCCGCTAGTTCATCTTATGGAAGTGTTTCTAAACAGTTCATGTGCTATATCATCTTATGGAAGTGCTTGGCCACCATTCTGCTTGCTATACTCAACTTATGGAAGTGTAGATTACAGTCATGCTCGCTATTATAATATTAGGAAGAGGTCTGACACAGTTCACTTCTATATCATCTTATGGAAGTGTCTGACAAAGTTATGGCTATATACTATTATGGAAAAGTATGACACAGTCATGTGATATATCATCCGTATGGATGTGTTCTGACACAGTTCATGAGCCTATTATCATTCTATGGAAGGTCGCCACCAGTGCATGTGCTATATTCATCTTATGGAAGTGTCTGACACATTTCATGTGCTATATGATATAATGGAAAGTGTCTGACCACAATTCATGCTTTTCTATATAGTCTTATGTAGTTTCTGACACAGATCATGTGCTGTATCAGTTTTATGGAACTGGCTGACACAGATCATATGCTATATCGTTCCCCCCCCCTTCCCCATCTATGAAAAGTGTCTGAAACAGTTCATGTGCTATATTCACTTATGGACTGTGTCTGACACAGTCCATGTGCTTATATCATCTTATGGAATTGTTGGACACAGTTCAGGTGCTATATCATCTTATGGTAGTGTCTGACATAGTTTCATGATTGCTATAATCTATTATTATTGATTTATCTGACACGTTCATTTGACTATATCATTCTATGAAGTGTCTGACACAGTTCAGGTCCTATATCATCTTATGGAAGTTTTTGACACAGTTTTCAGTGACTATATCATTCTTATGGAAGTGTCTGACAACAGTAATGTTCTATATCCTCTTATAGAATGTGGCTGCGACCATAGTTCAAATTTGCTAAATTTCTTAGGAAGTGTCTGGACACAGTCATGGCTATAACATCTACGGATAGTGCTCAGACAGTACATATGCTATATATTTATGGAAGTGTTCCGACACAGTTCCTGCACATGCTATATCATCTCTATGGTAGTGTCTGAAACAGTTTCATGCTGCTCATATCGTCTTATGTTGGTTTGACACAGGTTCATGTTTGCTATATCATCTTATGAAGTGTTGACACATTTTCATGGGCTATATCGTCTTAGGAAGGTTGTCTGACCAGTGCATGATACTATATCATCTTATGGAATGTATGACATAGTCAGTGCTATATCATCTTATGGGAAGTGTATGCACAGTCATAGGCTATATTCATCCTTATGGTAGTGTCTGAAACAGTCATGCATGCTATATCATCTATATATAATTGTCTGGACACAGTTCATGATACTATATCATCTTTATGGAAGTGTCGGACCGAACACAGGTTCATCTATACTAATCATCTTTATGGGTAGTGTTCTGAAACCAGTTCATGCTTGCTATATCATCTATGGGAAGTGTATGACACTGTCATGTACTAATCATCTTATTAAAGGTCTGACACAGGTCATGCACATCTCATCTTATGGAAATGTCTGACACAGTTAATGTGTTATAAAGCTTATGGAAGTGTCTGACACAGTTCATGTGCTATATCATCTTATAGAAGTGTCTTGACACAGATATCCCTAAAATAAATACTTCAAGAAAATATACGTGCTATATCATCTCATGGAAGAGTCGACACAGCCTCATTCGCTATATCATCTATGGTAGTGTTACTGATCTAGTTCATGCTGCTATATCATATATAGAGTAATCTGGACAAGGAGCATTGCTGTATATCATCTTATGAAGGGTCTGAACAGTCATGTGACTATATCATTTATAGAAGTGTTCTGACACAGTATATGTGCAATAATCATCTGATGGACGAGACCTGACCACAGCTCATGTGCCTAATCGTCTACGGAAGTGTCTGATACAGTTCATGTGCTATATCATTCTTATGGTAACAGAGAGTAGGGACATAGTTCATGCTTGCTATATCATCATTATAGAAGTATCTGACACAGTTCATGTGCTATATACTATGAAGTGTCTGACATAGTTCACATGCTATATCATCTTATGAAGTTCTGACACAGTTCAAATCTATATCATCTTATGGTCGTGTCTGAAAAACAGGTCATGCTGCTATAGCATCGTGATGGAATTGTTTGTTGTGTTTTTTTTTTTTTTTTCTTTTTTTTTTTTTTTTTTTTTGTTCTTTTTTTTTGTTATTTTTTTTTGTTATGTTTTACATTTATTTTGTTTCTTTTTTATGCTTGTAAAATCATCTTATGGAAGTGTCTATTCACAGTAATGCGCTATTTCAACTTGGTGGAAGTGTCTACACAGTTCACAGCTTACTATATTATCTTATGGACGTGTCTGCTGAACAAACGAACGAACGAAACGAACAGACTTCCATTTTCAAAGGGTAAATAATTGGGAACCGCAGGCCCGTCTTACATGATCGGCCCTTCCAATCATCATCTTTCTTTCATCAACACAGTGCATCGGAAAAAAGCATTGTCACAATGAATATTGTAAACATAAACAATTGCATATACTGTTAGAGACACATCATCTACCCACCACACATCTCCCATTCACTCCAACTCCACCACTCAAACGACACATAAACCCACACACCACATACATTCCCACTACCCATCACACAATCCTACACCTACACCAGCTCCCCACCAACACACCTCTCAGCCACCTAGACACACCATCCACACCACACCCCAAGCACACATACATTCTCCAACCCACACATCCCCCACTCAAACACATTCACCACCTACACACATTCCCACCCACTCACAGATTTCTCTACACGTCCCATTACCCACTAACAATCACACACCCACATAATCCTCCTTCCACCCACACACTCCATCACCCAGTCAAACACACATCCTCAGCTCACACAGTTCATGCATGCTATACCATTTATGGAAGTGTTTGGACACTGTTCATGTACTATATCATCTGATGGAAGTGTCTGACACAGTTCATGTGCTATATCGTCTTACGGAAGTGTCAGGCTCAGTTCATCTGCTGTATCGTCTCATGGCAATGTCTCACACAATTCTTGACTTGCGATATCGTCTTATGTACATGCTGCTTCTGACACAATCATGCTAGCTATATCGTGTTATTGCAGTGACTGACACAAATCATGTACTATATCATATTATGGAAGTGTCTGACACTGTTCATGTACTATATCATCTATTAAAGTGTTCTGACCACACTTCATGTACTATCTCCTCTTATGGAAATGTCTGACACAGTTCATGTACTATGTATCTTATGGAAATGTCTGACACAGTTCATGTACAATATCATCTTATGGAAATGTTGACACAGTTCATGTACATATCATCTTATGGAATGTCTGACACAGTTCATGTACTATATCATCTTATGGAAATGTCTGACACAGTTCATGTACTATATCATCATTTATGGAAGTGTCTGACACAGTATCATGTGTTATGTCCATCTTATGGAAGTTTCTGAACACAGTTCATGTGCTATATCATATTATGGAAAGTGTCTGACACAGTTCATGTGCTATATCGTACTTACGGAAGTGTCAGACTCAGTTCATCTGCTGTATCGTCTTATGGCAATGTCTCACACAATTCATGATTGCGATATCGTCTTATGACAGTGTCTGACACCAATTCATGCTCGCTATTTCGTCTTATTGCAGTTGTCTGACACAATTCATGTGTTATATCATCTTATGGAAGTGTCTGACACAGCTCATGCTCCCTATATCATCTTATAAAGGTTTCTGACACAGTTCATGTGCTATATACTCTTATGGAAGTGTCTGACACAGTTCATGTGCTATATCATCTTATGGAAGTGTCTGACACAGTTCATGAGCTATATCATCTTATGGAAGTGTCTGACACAGTGCATGTGCTATATCATCGTATGGAAGTGTCTGACACATTTCATGTGCTATATGATCTAATGGAAGTGTCTGACACAGTTCATGCTTTCTATATAGTCTTATGGTAGTTTCTGACACAGTTCATGTACTGTATCATCTTATGGAAGTGTCTTACACAGTTAATGTGCTATATCATTTTATGGAACTGTCTGACACAGATCATATGCTATATCGTCTTATGAAAGTGTCTGACACAGTTCATGCTTGCTATATCATATTATTGATGTATCTGACACAGTTCATTTGATATATCATCTTATGGAAGTGTCTGACACATTTCATGTCCTATATCATCTTATGGAAGTGTCTGACACAGTATATGTGCTATATCATCTTATGGAAGAGTCTGACACAGCTCATGTGCTATATCGTCTTATGGAAGTGTCTGACACAGTTCATGTGCTATATAATGTTATGGAAGTTTCTGACACAGTTCATGTGCTATATCATCTTATGGAAGTGTCTGACACAGTTAATGTTCTATATCCTCTTATGGAAGTGGCTGACATAGTTCACATTTGCTAAATCTTCTTATGTAAGTGTCTGACACAGTTCATGTGCTATAACATCTTATGGAAGTGTCTGAGACAGTTCATATGCTATATCATCTTATGGAAGTTTCTGACACAGTTCATGTGCTATATCATCTTATGGAAGTGTCTGACATAGTTCATGCTTGCTATATCATCTTATGGAAGTGTCTAACACAGTTCATGTCTGCTATATCATCTTATGGAAGTGTCTGACACAGTTCATGCATGCTATATCATCTTATGGTAGAGTCTGACACAGTTCATGTGCTATATCGTCTTATGATAGTGTTTGACACAGTTCATGTTTGCTATATCATCTTATGGAAGTGTCTGACACATTTCATGGGCTATATCGTCTTATGGAAGTGTCTGACACAGTGCATGTGCTATATCATCTTATGGAAGTATCTGACATAGTTCACATGCTATATCATCTTATGGAAGTGTCTGACACAGTTCATATGCTATATCATCTTATGGTAGTGTCTGAAACAGTTCATGCTTGCTATATCATCTTATGGAAGTGTCTGACACAGTTCATATAATATATCATCTTATGGAAGAGTCTGACACAGTTCATATACTATATCATCTTATGGTAGTGTCTGAAACAGTTCATGCTTGCTATATCTTCTTATGGAAGTGTCTGACACTGTTCATGTACTATATCATCTTATTAAAGTGTCTGACACAGTTCATGTACTATCTCATCTTATGGAAATGTCTGAAACAGTTCATGTACTATATCATTTTATGGAAGTGTCTGACACAGTTCATGTGTTATATCATCTTATGGAAGTGTCTGACACAGTTCATGTGCTATATCATCTTATAGAAGTGTCTGACACAGTATATGTGCTATATCATCTTATGGAAGAGTCTGACACAGCTCATGTGCTATATCATCTTATGGTAGTGTCTGACATAGTTCATGTGCTATATCATCTTATGGAAGTGTCTGACACAGTATATGTGCTATATCATCTTATGGAAGTGTCTGACACAGTATATGTGCTATATCATCTTATGGAAGAGTCTGACACAGCTCATGTGCTATATCATCTTATGGTATTGTCTGACATAGTTCATGTGCTATATCATCTTATGGAAGTGTCTGACACAGTATATGTGCTATATCATCTTATGGTAGTGTCTGACACAGTTCATGTGCTATATCATCTTATGGTAGTGTCTGACATAGTTCATGTGCTATATCATCTTATGGTAGTGTCTGACACAGTTCATGTGCTATATCATCTTATGGTAGTGTCTGACATAGTTCATGTGCTATATCATCATATGGTAGTGTCTGACATAGTTCAAGTGCTATATCATCTTATGGTAGTGTCTGACATAGTTCATGTGCTATATCATCTTATGGTAGTGTCTGACATAGTTCATGTGCTATATCATCTTATGGAAGTGTCTGACACAGTATATGTGCTATATCATCTTATGGAAGTGTCTGACACAGTATATGTGCTATATCATCTTATGGAAGAGTCTGACACAGCTCATGTGCTATATCATCTTATGGTAGTGTCTGACACAGTTCATGTGCTATATCATCTTATGGTAGTGTCTGACATAGTTCATGTGCTATATCATCTTATGGTAGTGTCTGACATAGTTCATGTGCTATATCATCTTATGGTAGTGTCTGACATAGTTCATGTGCTATATCATCTTATGGTAGTGTCTGACATAGTTCATGTGCTATATCATCTTATGGTAGTGTCTGACATAGTTCATGTGCTATATCATCTTATGGTAGTGTCTGACATAGTTCATGTGCTATATCATCTTATGGTAGTGTCTGACATAGTTCATGTGCTATATCATCTTATGGTAGTGTCTGACATAGTTCATGTGCTATATCATCTTATGGTAGTGTCTGACATAGTTCATGTGCTATATCATCTTATGGTAGTGTCTGACATAGTTCATGTGCTATATCATCTTATGGTAGTGTCTGACACAGTTCATGTGCCATATCATCTTATGGTAGTGTCTGACATAGTTCATGTGCTATATCATATATAAGTACAGATATACATATAAGTATAGATGACTGTGAATCTACAACAATGGCCAGACTGCGAGAGCAGCAAATTAAAAGAGGGGTGGCCAAACAAGAACACTACGCAGTAAGCCAAAAAAGATTGATAAACCAACACAGAGCTGGCGTCGTTATCCACTACACGCTGCGGGATTTGCTGAGTAGGGGATCCGAGCACTTATGGACTGAATGGTTCGATGTGCAACGAGGATGATCTGTCGACTAACTAACTAACTAACATTATAGAAGTATCTGACACAGTTCATGTGCTATATCGTCTTATGGAAGTGTCTGACACAGTTCATGTGCTATATCATCTTATGGAAGTGTCTGACACAGTTCATGTGCTATATCATCTTATGGAAGTGTCTGACACAGTTCATGTGCTATATCATCTTATGGAAGTGTCTGACACAGTTCATGTGCTATATCATCTTATGGAAGAGTCTGACACAGCTCATGTGCTATATCATCTTATGGTAGTGCCTGACATAGTTCATGTGCTATATCATCTTATGGAAGTGTCTGACACAGTATATGTGCTATATCATCTTATGGTAGTGTCTGACACAGTTCATGTGCTATATCATCTTATGGTAGTGTCTGACATAGTTCATGTGCTATATCATCTTATGGTAGTGTCTGACACAGTTCATGTGCTATATCATCTTATGGTAGTGTCTGACATAGTTCATGTGCTATATCATCTTATGGTAGTGTCTGACACAGTTCATGTGCTATATCATCTTATGGTAGTGTCTGACATAGTTCATGTGCTATATCATCTTATGGTAGTGTCTGACATAGTTCATGTGCTATATCATCTTATGGAAGTGTCTGACACAGTATATGTGCTATATCATCTTATGGAAGTGTCTGACACAGTATATGTGCTATATCATCTTATGGAAGAGTCTGACACAGCTCATGTGCTATATCATCTTATGGTAGTGTCTGACACAGTTCATGCTTGCTATATCATCTTAGGGAAGTGTCTGACACAATTCATGTGCTATTTCATCTTATGGAAGTGTCTGACATATTTTACGCTTGCTATATCATCTTATGGAAGTGTCTCAACGAACGAACGAACGAACAGACTTTATTTTCAAACGGTAAATAATTGGGCACGCAGGCCCGTCTTACATTCGGCCCTTCCAATCACTCATCTTTCTTTCATCAACAGTGCATAGGAAAAAAACATTGTCACATGAATATTGTAAACATAAACAATGCATATTACTATGTTATGAGACACATCAACTACCCAACCACACATCTCCCATTCACTCCAACTCCACCACTCAACCACACATATAACTCACACACAAATACATTCCACTACCCATCCACCACATCCCTACACCTACACATCTCCCCACCCACACACCTCTCACCCACCACACACCCCATCCACCCACACCCCAAGCACACATTCATTCCCCAACCCACACATTCCCCACCCACACACATCCACCCACCTACACACATCTCCCCACCCACTCACATATGCTCTACCCGTCCCATTACCCACCAACAATCACACACCCACATATCCTCCTCCACCCACACACCTCCAATCACCCAGTCAAACACACATTCCTCAGCTCACACAGTTCATGCATGCTATACCATCTTATGGAAGTGTTTGACACTGTTCATGTACTATATCATCCGATGGAAGTGTGTGACACAGTTCATGTGCTATATCGTCTTACGGAAGTGTCAGACTCAGTTCATCTGCTGTATCGTCTTATGGCAATGTCTCACACAATTCATGATTGCGATATCGTCTTATGACAGTGTCTGACACAATTCATGCTCGCTATATCGTCTTATTGCAGTGACTGACACAATTCATGTACTATATCATCTTATGGAAGTGTCTGACACTGTTCATGTACTATATCATCTTATTAAAGTGTCTGACACAGTTCATGTACTATCTCATCTTATGGAAATGTCTGACACTGTTCATGTACTACATCATCTTATGGAAGTGTCTGACACAGTTCATGTGTTATATCATCTTATGGAAGTGTCTGACACAGTTCACGTACTATATCATCTTATGGAAGTGTCTAACACAGTTAATGTACTATATCATCTTATGAAAGTGTCTGACACTATTCATGTACTATATTATCTTACGGAAGTGTCAGATTCAGTTCATCTGCTGTATCGTCTTATGGCAATGTCTCACACAATTCATGATTGCGATATCGTCTTATGGCAGTGTCTGACACAATTCATGCTCGCTATATCGTCTTATTGCAGTGTCTGACACAATTCATGTGTTATATCATCTTATGGAAGTGTCTGACACAGTTCATGCTTGCTATATCATCTTATGGAAGTGCCTGACACAGTTCATGTGCTATATCATCTTATGGAAGTGTCTGACATAGTTCATGTGCTATATCATCTTATGGAAGTGCCCGATACAGTTCATGATCCCTATATCATCTTATGGAAGTGTCTGGCACAGTTCATGCTTGCTATATCATCTTATGGAAGTGTCTCACACAGTTCATGCTCGCTAGTTCATCTTATGGAAGTGTCTAACACAGTTCATGTGCTATATCATCTTATGGAAGTGCTTGGCACAGTTCATGCTTGCTATATCAACTTATGGAAGTGTCTGATACAGTTTATGCTCGCTATATCATCTTATGGAAGTGTCTGACACAGTTCACTTTCTATATCATCTTATGGAAGTGTCTGACACAGTTCATGTGCTATATACTCTTATGGAAAAGTCTGACACAGTTCATGTGCTATATCATCTTATGGATGTGTCTGACACAGTTCATGAGCTATATCATCTTATGGAAGTGTCTGACACAGTGCATGTGCTATATCATCTTATGGAAGTGTCTGACACATTTCATGTGCTATATGATCTAATGGAAGTGTCTGACACAATTCATGCTTTCTATATAGTCTTATGGTAGTTTCTGACACAGATCATGTGCTGTATCATTTTATGGAACTGTCTGACACAGATCATATGCTATATCGTCTTATGAAAGTGTCTGAAACAGTTCATGTGCTATATCATCTTATGGATGTGTCTGACACAGTCCATGTGCTATATCATCTTATGGAATTGTCTGACACAGTTCATGTGCTATATCATCTTATGGTAGTGTCTGACATAGTTCATGCTTGCTATATCATATTATTGATGTATCTGACACAGTTCATTTGCTATATCATCTTATGGAAGTGTCTGACACATTTCATGTCCTATATCATCTTATGGAAGTTTTTGACACAGTTCATGTGCTATATCATCTTATGGAAGTGTCTGACACAGTTAATGTTCTATATCCTCTTATAGAAGTGGCTGACATAGTTCACATTTGCTAAATCTTCTTATGGAAGTGTCTGACACAGTTCATGTGCTATAACATCTTACGGAAGTGTCTCAGACAGTACATATGCTATATCATCTTATGGAAGTGTCTGACACAGTTCATGCATGCTATATCATCTTATGGTAGTGTCTGAAACAGTTCATGTGCTATATCGTCTTATGGTTGTGTTTGACACAGTTCATGTTTGCTATATCATCTTATGGAAGTGTCTGACACATTTCATGGGCTATATCGTCTTATGGAAGTGTCTGACACAGTGCATGTACTATATCATCTTATGGAAGTGTCTGACATAGTTCATGTGCTATATCATCTTATGGAAGTGTCTGACACAGTTCATATGCTATATCATCTTATGGTAGTGTCTGAAACAGTTCATGCATGCTATATCATCTTATATATATATTGTCTGACACAGTTCATATACTATATCATCTTATGGAAGTGTCTGACACAGTTCATATACTATATCATCTTATGGTAGTGTCTGAAACAGTTCATGCTTGCTATATCATCTTATGGAAGTGTCTGACACTGTTCATGTACTATATCATCTTATTAAAGTGTCTGACACAGTTCATGCACTATCTCATCTTATGGAAATGTCTGACACAGTTCATGTGTTATAACATCTTATGGAAGTGTCTGACACAGTTCATGTGCTATATCATCTTATAGAAGTGTCTGACACAGTATATGTGCTATATCATCTCATGGAAGAGTCTGACACAGCTCATGTGCTATATCATCTTATGGTAGTGTCTGATATAGTTCATGCTTGCTATATCATATTATAGAAGTATCTGACAAGGTTCATGTGCTATATCATCTTATGGAAGTGTCTGACACAGTTCATGTGCTATATCATCTTATAGAAGTGTCTGACACAGTATATGTGCAATATCATCTGATGGACGAGTCTGACACAGCTCATGTGCTATATCGTCTTACGGAAGTGTCTGATACAGTTCATGTGCTATATCATCTTATGGAAGTGTCTGACATAGTTCATGCTTGCTATATCATATTATAGAAGTATCTGACACAGTTCATGTGCTATATCATCTTATGGAAGTGTCTGACATAGTTCACATGCTATATCATCTTATGGAAGTGTCTGACACAGTTCATATTCTATATCATCTTATGGTAGTGTCTGAAACAGTTCATGCTTGCTATATCATCTTATGGAAGTGCCTGACACAGTTTATGCTTGCTAAATCATCTTATGGAAGTGTCTATCACAGTAATGCGCTATTTCAACTTATGGAAGTGTCTTACACAGTTCACGCTTACTATATTATCTTATGGAAGTGTCTGAACAAACGAACGAACGAACGAACAGACTTTATTTTCAAAGGGTAAATAATTGGGCACGCAGGCCCGTCTTACATTCGGCCCTTCCAATCACTCATCTTTCTTTCATCAACAGTGCATAGGAAAAAAGCATTGTCACATGAATATTGTAAACATAAACAATGCATATTACTGTTATGAGACACATCAACTACCCACCCACACATCTCCCATTCACTCCAACTCCACCACTCAACGACACATATAACCCACACACACATACATTCCACTACCCATCCACCACATCCCTACACCTACACATCTCCCCACCCACACACCTCTCAGCCACCAGACACCCCATCCACACACACCCCAAGCACACATACATTCTCCAACCCACACATCCCCCACTCACACACATTCACCCACCTACACACATCTCCCCACCCACTCACATATCCTCTACCCGTCCCATTACCCACTAACAATCACACACCCAATATCCTCCTCCACCCACACACCTCCAATCACCCAGTCAAACACACATTCCTCAGCTCACACAGTTCATGCATGCTATACCATCTTATGGAAGTGTTTGACACTGTTCATGTACTATATCATCTGATGGAAGTGTCTGACACAGTTCATGTGCTATATCGTCTTACGGAAGTGTCAGGCTCAGTTCATCTGCTGTATCGTCTCATGGCAATGTCTCACACAATTCTTGATTGCGATATCGTCTATGACAGTGTCTGACACAATTCATGCTAGCTATATCGTTTTATTGCAGTGACTGACACAAATCATGTACTATATCATATTATGGAAGTGTCTGACACTGTTCATGTACTATATCATCTTATTAAAGTGTCTGACACAGTTCATGTACTATCTCATCTTATGGAAATGTCTGACACAGTTCATGTACTATGTCATGTTATGGAAATGTCTGACACAGTTCATGTACAATATCATCTTATGGAAATGTCTGACACAGTTCATGTACTATATCATCTTATGGAAATGTCTGACACAGTTCATGTTACTATATCATCTTATGGAAATGTCTGACACAGTTCATGTACTATATCATTTTATGGAAGTGTCTGACACAGTTCATGTGTTATGTCATCTTATGGAAGTGTCTGACACAGTTCATGTGCTATATCATCTTATGGAAGTGTCTGACACAGTTCATGTGCTATATCGTCTTACGGAAGTGTCAGACTCAGTTCATCTGCTGTATCGTCTTATGGCAATGTCTCACACAATTCATGATTGCGATATCGTCTTATGACAGTGTCTGACACAATTCATGCTCGCTATTTCGTCTTATTGCAGTGTCTGACACAATTCATGTGTTATATCATCTTATGGAAGTGTCTGACACAGCTCATGCTCCCTATATCATCTTATAAAGGTTTCTGACACAGTTCATGTGCTATATACTCTTATGGAAGTGTCTGACACAGTTCATGTGCTATATCATCTTATGGAAGTGTCTGACACAGTTCATGAGCTATATCATCTTATGGAAGTGTCTGACACAGTGCATGTGCTATATCATCTTATGGAAGTGTCTGACACATTTCATGTGCTATATGATCTAATGGAAGTGTCTGACACAATTCATGCTTTCTATATAGTCTTTTGGTACTTTCTGACACAGATCATGTGCTGTATCATCTTATGGAAGTGTCTTACACAGTTAATGTGCTATAGTATTTTATGGAACTGTCTGACACAGATCATATGCTATATCGTCTTATGAAAGTGTCTGAAACAGTTCATGTGCTATATCATCTTATGGATGTGTCTGACACAGTTCATGTGCTATATCATCTTATGGAATTGTCTGACACAGTTCATGTGCTATATCATCTTATGGTAGTGTCTGACATAGTTCATGCTTGCTATATCATATTATTGATGTATCTGACACAGTTCATTTGTTATATCATCTTATGGAAGTTTCTGACACATTTCATGTCCTATATAATCTTATGGAAGTGTCTGACACAGTAAATGTGCTAGATCATCTTATGTAAGAGTCTGACACAGCTCATGTGCTATATCGTCTTATGGAAGTGTCTGACACAGTTCATGTGCTATATAATCTTATGGAAGTTTCTGACACAGTTCATGTGCTATATCATCTTATGGAAGTGTCTGACACAGTTCATATTCTATATCATCTTATGGTAGTGTCTGAAACAGTTCATGCTTGATATATCATCTTATGGAAGTGCCTGACACAGTTTATGCTTGCTAAATCATCTTATGGAAGTGTCTATCACAGTCATGCGCTATTTCATCTTATGGAAGTGTCTTACACAGTTCACGCTTACTATATCATCTTATGGAAGTGTCTGAACAAACGAACGAACGAACGAACAGACTTTATTTTCAAAGGGTAAATAATTGGGCACGCAGGCCCGTCTTACATTCGGCCCTTCCAATCACTCATCTTTCTTTCATCAACAGTGCATAGGAAAAATAATTGTCACATGAATATTGTAAACATAAACAATGCATATTACTATGTTATGAGACACATCAACTACCCACCCACACATCTCCCATTCACTCCAACTCCACCACTCAACCACACATATAACCCACACACACATACATTCCACTACCCATCCACCACATCCCTACACCTACACATCTCCCCACCCACACACCCCATCCACCCACACCCCAAGCACACATACATTCCCCAACCCACACATCCCCCACTCACACACATCCACCCACCTACACACATCTCCCCACCCACTCACATATGCTCTACCCGTCCCATTACCCACCAACAATCACACACCCACATATCCTCCTCCACCCACACACCTCCAATCACCCAGTCAAACACACATTCCTCAGCTCACACAGTTCATGCATGCTATACCATCTTATGGAAGTGTTTGACACTGTTCATGTACTATATCATCTGATGGAAGTGTCTGACACAGTTCATGTGCTATATCGTCTTACGGAAGTGTCAGGCTCAGTTCATCTGCTGTATCGTCTCATGGCAATGTCTCACACAATTCTTGATTGCGATATCGTCTTATGACAGTGTCTGACACAATTCATGCTAGCTATATCGTTTTATTGCAGTGACTGACACAAATCATGTACTATATCATATTATGGAAGTGTCTGACACTGTTCATGTACTATATCATCTTATTAAAGTGTCTGACACAGTTCATGTACTATCTCATCTTATGGAAATGTCTGACACAGTTCATGTACTATGTCATCTTATGGAAATGTCTGACACAGTTCATGTACAATATCATCTTATGGAAATGTCTGACACAGTTCATGTACTATATCATCTTATGGAAATGTCTGACACAGTTCATGTACTATATCATCTTATGGAAATGTCTGACACAGTTCATGTACTATATCATTTTATGGAAGTGTCTGACACAGTTCATGTGTTATGTCATCTTATGGAAGTGTCTGACACAGTTCATGTGCTATATCATCTTATGGAAGTGTCTGACACAGTTCATGTGCTATATCGTCTTACGGAAGTGTCAGACTCAGTTCATCTGCTGTATCGTCTTATGGCAATGTCTCACACAATTCATGATGCGATATCGTCTTATGACAGTGTCTGACACAATTCATGCTCGCTATTTCGTCTTATTGCAGTGTCTGACACAATTCATGTGTTATATCATCTTATGGAAGTGTCTGACACAGCTCATGCTCCCCTATATCATCTTATAAAGGTTTCTGACACAGTTCATGTGCTATATACTCTTATGGAAGTGTCTGACACAGTTCATGTGCTATATCATCTTATGGAAGTGTCTGACACAGTTCATGAGCTATATCATCTTATGGAAGTGTCTGACACAGTGCATGTGCTATATCATCTTATGGAAGTGTCTGACACATTTCATGTGCTATATGATCTAATGGAAGTGTCTGACACAATTCATGCTTTCTATATAGTCTTTTGGTACTTTCTGACACAGATCATGTGCTGTATCATCTTATGGAAGTGTCTTACACAGTTAATGTGCTATAGTATTTTATGGAACTGTCTGACACAGATCATATGCTATATCGTCTTATGAAAGTGTCTGAAACAGTTCATGTGCTATATCATCTTATGGATGTGTCTGACACAGTTCATGTGCTATATCATCTTATGGAATTGTCTGACACAGTTCATGTGCTATATCATCTTATGGTAGTGTCTGACATAGTTCATGCTTGCTATATCATATTATTGATGTATCTGACACAGTTCATTTGTTATATCATCTTATGGAAGTTTCTGACACATTTTCATGTCCTATTCTTATGGAAGTGTCTGACACAGTAAATGTGCTAGATCATCTTATGTAAGAGTCTGACACAGCTCATGTGCTATATCGTCTTATGGAAGTGTCTGACACAGTTCATGCGCTATATAATCTTACGGAAGTTTCTGACACAGTTCATGTGCTATATCATCTTATGGAAGTGTCTGACACAGTTCATATTCTATATCATCTTATGGTAGTGTCTGAAACAGTTCATGCTTGATATATCATCTTATGGAAGTGCCTGACACAGTTTATGCTTGCTAAATCATCTTATGGAAGTGTCTATCACAGTCATGCGCTATTTCATCTTATGGAAGTGTCTTACACAGTTCACGCTTACTATATCATCTTATGGAAGTGTCTGAACAAACGAACGAACGAACGAACAGACTTTATTTTCAAAGGGTAAATAATTGGGCACGCAGGCCCGTCTTACATTCGGCCCTTCCAATCACTCATCTTTCTTTCATCAACAGTGCATAGGAAAAAATAATTGTCACATGAATATTGTAAACATAAACAATGCATATTACTATGTTATGAGACACATCAACTACCCACCCACACATCTCCCATTCACTCCAACTCCACCACTCAACCACACATATAACCCACACACACATACATTCCACTACCCATCCACCACATCCCTACACCTACACATCTCCCCACCCACACACCCCATCCACCCACACCCCAAGCACACATACATTCCCCAACCCACACATCCCCCACTCACACACATCCACCCACCTACACACATCTCCCCCACCCACTCACATATGCTCTACCCGTCCCATTACCCACCAACAATCACACACCCCACATATCCTCCTCCACCCACACACCTCCAATCACCCAGTCAAACACACATTCCTCAGCTCACACAGTTCATGCATGCTATACCATCTTATGGAAGTGTTTGACACTGTTCATGTACTATATCATCTGATGGAAGTGTCTGACACAGTTCATGTGCTATATCGTCTTACGGAAGTGTCAGACTCAGTTCATCTGCTGTATCGTCTTATGGCAATGTCTCACACAATTCATGATTGCGATATCGTCTTATGACAGTGTCTGACACAATTCATGCTCGCTATATCGTCTTATTGCAGTGACTGACACAATTCATGTACTATATCATCTTATGGAAGTGTCTGACACTGTTCATGTACTATATCATCTTATTAAAGTGTCTGACACAGTTCATGTACTATATCATCTTATAAAAGTGTCTGACACTATTCATGTACTATATTATCTTACGGAAGTGTCAGATTCAGTTCATCTGCTGTATCGTCTTATGGCAATGTCTCACACAATTCATGATTGCGATATCGTCTTATGGCAGTGTCTGACACAATTCATGCTCGCTATATCGTCTTATTGCAGTGTCTGACACAATTCATGTGTTATATCATCTTATGGAAGTGTCTGACACAGTTCATGCTTGCTATATCATCTTATGGAAGTGCCTGACACAGTTCATGTGCTATATCATCTTATGGAAGTGTCTGACATAGTTCATGTGCTATATCATCTTATGGAAGTGCCCGATACAGTTCATGATCCCTATATCATCTTATGGAAGTGTCTGGCACAGTTCATGCTTGCTATATCATCTTAAGGAAGTGTCTCACACAGTTAATGCTCGCTAGTTCATCTTATGGAAGTGTCTAACACAGTTCATGTGCTATATCATCTTATGGAAGTGCTTGGCACAGTTCATGCTCGCTATATCATCTTATGGAAGTGTCTGACACAGTTCACTTTCTATATCATCTTATGGAAATGTCTGACACAGTTCATGTCCTATATACTCTTATAGAAGTGTCTGACACAGTTCATGTGCTATATCATCTTATGGAAGTGTCTGACACAGTTCATGAGCTATATCATCTTATGGAAGTGTCTGACACAGTGCATGTGCTATATCATCTTATGGAAGTGTCTGACACATTTCATGTGCTATATGATCTAATGGAAGTGTCTGACACAGTTCATGCTTCCTATATAGTCTTATGGTAGTTTCTGACACAGATCATGTGCTGTATCATCTTATGGAAGAGTCTTACACAGTTAATGTGCTATATCATTTTATGGAACTGTCTGACACAGATCATATGCTATATCGTCTCATGAAAGTGTCTGAAACAGTTCATGTGCTAAGATGTGTATAAGAGACAGTTATGGAAGTGTCTGACACAGTTCACTTTCTATATCATCTTATGGAATTGTCTGACACAGTTCATGTGCTATATCATCTTATGGTAGTGTCTGACATAGTTCATGCTTGCTATATCATATTATTGATGTATCTGACACAGTTCATTTGCTATATCATCTTATGGAAGTGTCTGACACATTTCATGTCCTATATCATCTTATGGAAGTTTCTGACACAGTTCATGTGCTATATCATCTTATGGAAGTGGCTGACATAGTTCACATTTGCTAAATCTTCTTATGGAAGTGTCTGACACAGTTCATGTGCTATAACATCTTACGGAAGTGTCTGAGACAGTACATATGCTATATCATCTTATGGAAGTGTCTCATACAGTTCATGCATGCTATATCATCTTATGGTAGTGTCTGACACAGTTCATGTGCTATATCGTCTTATGGTTGTGTTTGACACAGTTCATGTTTGCTATATCATCTTATGGAAGTGTCTGACACATTTCATGGGCTATATCGTCTTATGGAAGTGTCTGACACAGTGCATGTACTATATCATCTTATGGAAGTGTCTGACATAGTTCATGTGCTATATCATCTTATGGAAGTGTCTGACACAGTTCATATGCTATATCATCTTATGGTAGTGTCTGAAACAGTTCATGCATGCTATATCATCTTATATATATATTGTCTGACACAGTTCATATACTATATCATCTTATGGAAGTGTCTGACACAGTTCATATACTATATCATCTTATGGTAGTGTCTGAAACAGTTCATGCTTGCTATATCATCTTATGGAAGTGTCTGACACTGTTCATGTACTATATCATCTTATTAAAGTGTCTGACACAGTTCATGCACTATCTCATCTTATGGAAATGTCTGACACAGTTCATGTGTTATAACATCTTATGGAAGTGTCTGACACAGTTCATGTGCTATATCATCTTATAGAAGTGTCTGACACAGTATATGTGCTATATCATCTCATGGAAGAGTCTGACACAGCTCATGTGCTATATCATCTTATGGTAGTGTCTGATATAGTTCATGCTTGCTATATCATATTATAGAAGTATCTGACAAGGTTCATGTGCTATATCATCTTATGGAAGTGTCTGACACAGTTCATGTGCTATATCATCTTATAGAAGTGTCTGACACAGTATATGTGCAATATCATCTGATGGACGAGTCTGACACAGCTCATGTGCTATATCGTCTTACGGAAGTGTCTGATACAGTTCATGTGCTATATCATCTTATGGAAGTGTCTGACATAGTTCATGCTTGCTATATCATATTATAGAAGTATCTGACACAGTTCATGTGCTATATCATCTTATGGAAGTGTCTGACATAGTTCACATGCTATATCATCTTATGGAAGTGTCTGACACAGTTCATATTCTATATCATCTTATGGTAGTGTCTGAAACAGTTCATGCTTGCTATATCATCTTATGGAAGTGCCTGACACAGTTTATGCTTGCTAAATCATCTTATGGAAGTGTCTATCACAGTAATGCGCTATTTCAACTTATGGAAGTGTCTTACACAGTTCACGCTTACTATATTATCTTATGGAAGTGTCTGAACAAACGAACGAACGAACGAACAGACTTTATTTTCAAAGGGTAAATAATTGGGCACGCAGGCCCGTCTTACATTCGGCCCTTCCAATCACTCATCTTTCTTTCATCAACAGTGCATAGGAAAAAAGCATTGTCACATGAATATTGTAAACGATACGGATCATTCTTTGGTTGTTGCAAGGGTTAGACTGAGACCAAAGAGAATCTACACAGCTAAACACAAATCTAGCCTCAGGATTAATATTATTAACACTCATGATCCTGAAAAGTGCTTTCAGTTTCAACAGCAACTTGAAGACGCTTTCACTGATACACCAGAAAATTGTACAGTAAATGAAAAGTGGGGTCAAATTAAGGAAACTCTTTATAAAACTGCCGTAAGGGTTTACGGCACTGTGGATCATAAGAGGCAGGACTGGTTTGCGGCCAACAGCGAGACTCTGCAGCCCTTGATTGATAAGAAGAAGAAAGCTCTCTTAAGAAACAAGGAAAGACCAACGCGTAACACTCTGAGTGAGCTTAGGCAAGCTAGGAAGGATGTGCAAAAGGCTGCCAGGCAGTGTGCAAATGATTATTGGATCAAGTTATGTGAGTCCATTCAAATCGCAAGTGATAAGGGAGACATAAGAAGCATGTATGAAGGAATAAAGAAGCCTGCGGTCCAGTGATCAAAAGAAGTGCACCATTGAAAACCTTGACTGGAGAAATCATCACTGATAAGAAACAGCAGATGGACAGATGGGTAGAGCACTATTTGGAGCTTTACTCAAGTGAGACCAAACTAGCGGATGATGCCCTCAATGCCATAGAGGCTCTACCAACTCTTGACCACCTGGACACACTTCCCACCATAACAGAAGTTAAGTGTGCTATAAATGAACTTGCATCTGGCAAGGCTCCAGGTAAGGATGGGATTCCAATAGAGGTTATCAGGAGTGGGCAAGACACACTCACTATACAGATCCACCAGCTAATAGAGCTATGCTGGCGTGAAGGACAAGTCCCACAGGATTTCAAAGATTCAAGCATCATAACACTGTACAAGAACAAGGGCGATCGGAGCGACTGCAACAACTATAGGGGTATCTCACTTCTGTGTATTGTTGGAAAAGTATTTGCCAGAATTGTTCTGCGCAGACTTCAAGTCCTAGGAGATCAAGTCTACCCCGAATCACAGTGTGGCTTTCGACAGAACCGGTCTACCACTGATATGATATTCTCATTGCGACAAATGCAAGAAAAATGCCGTGAACAGAATCAACCACTGTTTATTGCCTTCATCGACCTCACAAAGGCATTTGATTTGGTCAGTCGTGAGGGTCTGTTCAAGGCACTAAAGAAGATTGGCTGCCCACCAACTCTTCTGTCCATTGTGGAATCATTCCACACAGACATGAAGGGTATAATCAAGTTTGATGGTGCAACTTCTGAAGAATTTGAAATCAAGAGTGGAGTTAAGCAAGGTTGTGTACTAGCTCCCACCCTCTTTGGAATATACTTTTCACTTCTACTGAAATATGCATTTCATGATCAGGATGGTGGTATATACATTCACTCACGCTCAGATGGCGGCCTCTACAATGCTCAGAGATTGAAGGCTAAGACCAAAATTAGGAGAGTACTGATCAGAGAGTTGCTTTTTGCAGATGATGCTGCAGTTACGACCCACTCTGAGGAAGAATTGCAATGTCTACTATCTGCATTCTCCAATGCTTGTTCTGAATTTGGTTTAACAATTAGCAAAAAGAAGACACAGATTATGTCACAAGGTGCACATGGGGTACCATCAATCTTTATTGACGACGCTGAACTAGAGATAGTAGACCATTTTACATATCTAGGATCAGTGGTAAATAGCAAATTATCCCTAGATCAGGAAATCAACATCCGGATTGGTAAGGCAGCAACAACAATGAACAGGTTAAGAAAAAGAGTCTGGGAGAACAGGAAGCTTACTGCCAAAACAAAAGTCCTTGTCTATCAAGCCTGTGTCCTTAGTACTCTTCTCTATGGCAGTGAAACCTGGACAACTTACTCACACCAAGAGAACAACTTAAACAGCTTTCATATGCGGTGTCTGCGAAGAATTCTTGGTATTAAGTGGCAAGACAAAATCACAAATACTGAAGTATTGGAAAGATCAGGTTGTGTGACAGTTTATTCCATGCTCAGTCTTCGTAGACTTAGATGGATAGGACATCTTAGGAGGATGGATGATGGTAGAATACCAAAGGATATCTTTTTTGGTGAATTACAGATGGGTAAGAGATCTCAGGGTCGGCCTCTACTACGATACAAAGATGTGTGTAAGCGGGACATGATTGATACAGGCATTGATAATGCACACTGGGAGCAAGTCGCCGCTGAACGTGTTGCATGGAGGGCAAATATCAGAAATGGAATAAAGTCAAAGGAGAAAATTATTGCAGAAAAGTCACACATCAAGCGTTTGCGACGTAAGATGGTGCATGATGGTGGAAATGACCACGTGTTCACATGCACCCACTGTGAACGGACATTTACAGCGCAAATTGGCCTTATCAGTCACACTCGCTACCGCCATAGTTAAAAGTTATTATGCCTTTTTAAAGCACAAACTATCGTCTGTCAAGACGGCAAGGTGCCAATGAAACAATGCATATTACTGTTATGAGACACATCAACTACCCACCCACACATCTCCCATTCACTCCAACTCCACCACTCAACGACACATATAACCCACACACACATACATTCCACTACCCATCCACCACATCCCTACACCTACACATCTCCCCACCCACACACCTCTCAGCCACCAGACACCCCATCCACACACACCCCAAGCACACATACATTCTCCAACCCACACATCCCCCACTCACACACATTCACCCACCTACACACATCTCCCCACCCACTCACATATCCTCTACCCGTCCCATTACCCACTAACAATCACACACCCACATATCCTCCTCCACCCACACACCTCCAATCACCCAGTCAAACACACATTCCTCAGCTCACACAGTTCATGCATGCTATACCATCTTATGGAAGTGTTTGACACTGTTCATGTACTATATCATCTGATGGAAGTGTCTGACACAGTTCATGTGCTATATCGTCTTACGGAAGTGTCAGGCTCAGTTCATCTGCTGTATCGTCTCATGGCAATGTCTCACACAATTCTTGATTGCGATATCGTCTTATGACAGTGTCTGACACAATTCATGCTAGCTATATCGTTTTATTGCAGTGACTGACACAAATCATGTACTATATCATATTATGGAAGTGTCTGACACTGTTCATGTACTATATCATCTTATTAAAGTGTCTGACACAGTTCATGTACTATCTCATCTTATGGAAATGTCTGACACAGTTCATGTACTATGTCATGTTATGGAAATGTCTGACACAGTTCATGTACAATATCATCTTATGGAAATGTCTGACACAGTTCATGTACTATATCATCTTATGGAAATGTCTGACACAGTTCATGTACTATATCATCTTATGGAAATGTCTGACACAGTTCATGTACTATATCATTTTATGGAAGTGTCTGACACAGTTCATGTGTTATGTCATCTTATGGAAGTGTCTGACACAGTTCATGTGCTATATCATCTTATGGAAGTGTCTGACACAGTTCATGTGCTATATCGTCTTACGGAAGTGTCAGACTCAGTTCATCTGCTGTATCGTCTTATGGCAATGTCTCACACAATTCATGATTGCGATATCGTCTTATGACAGTGTCTGACACAATTCATGCTCGCTATTTCGTCTTATTGCAGTGTCTGACACAATTCATGTGTTATATCATCTTATGGAAGTGTCTGACACAGCTCATGCTCCCTATATCATCTTATAAAGGTTTCTGACACAGTTCATGTGCTATATACTCTTATGGAAGTGTCTGACACAGTTCATGTGCTATATCATCTTATGGAAGTGTCTGACACAGTTCATGAGCTATATCATCTTATGGAAGTGTCTGACACAGTGCATGTGCTATATCATCTTATGGAAGTGTCTGACACATTTCATGTGCTATATGATCTAATGGAAGTGTCTGACACAATTCATGCTTTCTATATAGTCTTTTGGTACTTTCTGACACAGATCATGTGCTGTATCATCTTATGGAAGTGTCTTACACAGTTAATGTGCTATAGTATTTTATGGAACTGTCTGACACAGATCATATGCTATATCGTCTTATGAAAGTGTCTGAAACAGTTCATGTGCTATATCATCTTATGGATGTGTCTGACACAGTTCATGTGCTATATCATCTTATGGAATTGTCTGACACAGTTCATGTGCTATATCATCTTATGGTAGTGTCTGACATAGTTCATGCTTGCTATATCATATTATTGATGTATCTGACACAGTTCATTTGTTATATCATCTTATGGAAGTTTCTGACACATTTCATGTCCTATATAATCTTATGGAAGTGTCTGACACAGTAAATGTGCTAGATCATCTTATGTAAGAGTCTGACACAGCTCATGTGCTATATCGTCTTATGGAAGTGTCTGACACAGTTCATGTGCTATATAATCTTATGGAAGTTTCTGACACAGTTCATGTGCTATATCATCTTATGGAAGTGTCTGACACAGTTCATATTCTATATCATCTTATGGTAGTGTCTGAAACAGTTCATGCTTGATATATCATCTTATGGAAGTGCCTGACACAGTTTATGCTTGCTAAATCATCTTATGGAAGTGTCTATCACAGTCATGCGCTATTTCATCTTATGGAAGTGTCTTACACAGTTCACGCTTACTATATCATCTTATGGAAGTGTCTGAACAAACGAACGAACGAACGAACAGACTTTATTTTCAAAGGGTAAATAATTGGGCACGCAGGCCCGTCTTACATTCGGCCCTTCCAATCACTCATCTTTCTTTCATCAACAGTGCATAGGAAAAAATAATTGTCACATGAATATTGTAAACATAAACAATGCATATTACTATGTTATGAGACACATCAACTACCCACCCACACATCTCCCATTCACTCCAACTCCACCACTCAACCACACATATAACCCACACACACATACATTCCACTACCCATCCACCACATCCCTACACCTACACATCTCCCCACCCACACACCCCATCCACCCACACCCCAAGCACACATACATTCCCCAACCCACACATCCCCCACTCACACACATCCACCCACCTACACACATCTCCCCACCCACTCACATATGCTCTACCCGTCCCATTACCCACCAACAATCACACACCCACATATCCTCCTCCACCCACACACCTCCAATCACCCAGTCAAACACACATTCCTCAGCTCACACAGTTCATGCATGCTATACCATCTTATGGAAGTGTTTGACACTGTTCATGTACTATATCATCTGATGGAAGTGTCTGACACAGTTCATGTGCTATATCGTCTTACGGAAGTGTCAGGCTCAGTTCATCTGCTGTATCGTCTCATGGCAATGTCTCACACAATTCTTGATTGCGATATCGTCTTATGACAGTGTCTGACACAATTCATGCTAGCTATATCGTTTTATTGCAGTGACTGACACAAATCATGTACTATATCATATTATGGAAGTGTCTGACACTGTTCATGTACTATATCATCTTATTAAAGTGTCTGACACAGTTCATGTACTATCTCATCTTATGGAAATGTCTGACACAGTTCATGTACTATGTCATCTTATGGAAATGTCTGACACAGTTCATGTACAATATCATCTTATGGAAATGTCTGACACAGTTCATGTACTATATCATCTTATGGAAATGTCTGACACAGTTCATGTACTATATCATCTTATGGAAATGTCTGACACAGTTCATGTACTATATCATTTTATGGAAGTGTCTGACACAGTTCATGTGTTATGTCATCTTATGGAAGTGTCTGACACAGTTCATGTGCTATATCATCTTATGGAAGTGTCTGACACAGTTCATGTGCTATATCGTCTTACGGAAGTGTCAGACTCAGTTCATCTGCTGTATCGTCTTATGGCAATGTCTCACACAATTCATGATTGCGATATCGTCTTATGACAGTGTCTGACACAATTCATGCTCGCTATTTCGTCTTATTGCAGTGTCTGACACAATTCATGTGTTATATCATCTTATGGAAGTGTCTGACACAGCTCATGCTCCCTATATCATCTTATAAAGGTTTCTGACACAGTTCATGTGCTATATACTCTTATGGAAGTGTCTGACACAGTTCATGTGCTATATCATCTTATGGAAGTGTCTGACACAGTTCATGAGCTATATCATCTTATGGAAGTGTCTGACACAGTGCATGTGCTATATCATCTTATGGAAGTGTCTGACACATTTCATGTGCTATATGATCTAATGGAAGTGTCTGACACAATTCATGCTTTCTATATAGTCTTTTGGTACTTTCTGACACAGATCATGTGCTGTATCATCTTATGGAAGTGTCTTACACAGTTAATGTGCTATAGTATTTTATGGAACTGTCTGACACAGATCATATGCTATATCGTCTTATGAAAGTGTCTGAAACAGTTCATGTGCTATATCATCTTATGGATGTGTCTGACACAGTTCATGTGCTATATCATCTTATGGAATTGTCTGACACAGTTCATGTGCTATATCATCTTATGGTAGTGTCTGACATAGTTCATGCTTGCTATATCATATTATTGATGTATCTGACACAGTTCATTTGTTATATCATCTTATGGAAGTTTCTGACACATTTCATGTCCTATATAATCTTATGGAAGTGTCTGACACAGTAAATGTGCTAGATCATCTTATGTAAGAGTCTGACACAGCTCATGTGCTATATCGTCTTATGGAAGTGTCTGACACAGTTCATGTGCTATATAATCTTATGGAAGTTTCTGACACAGTTCATGTGCTATATCATCTTATGGAAGTGTCTGACACAGTTCATATTCTATATCATCTTATGGTAGTGTCTGAAACAGTTCATGCTTGATATATCATCTTATGGAAGTGCCTGACACAGTTTATGCTTGCTAAATCATCTTATGGAAGTGTCTATCACAGTCATGCGCTATTTCATCTTATGGAAGTGTCTTACACAGTTCACGCTTACTATATCATCTTATGGAAGTGTCTGAACAAACGAACGAACGAACGAACAGACTTTATTTTCAAAGGGTAAATAATTGGGCACGCAGGCCCGTCTTACATTCGGCCCTTCCAATCACTCATCTTTCTTTCATCAACAGTGCATAGGAAAAAATAATTGTCACATGAATATTGTAAACATAAACAATGCATATTACTATGTTATGAGACACATCAACTACCCACCCACACATCTCCCATTCACTCCAACTCCACCACTCAACCACACATATAACCCACACACACATACATTCCACTACCCATCCACCACATCCCTACACCTACACATCTCCCACCCACACACCCCATCCACCCACACCCCAAGCACACATACATTCCCCAACCCACACATCCCCCACTCACACACATCCACCCACCTACACACATCTCCCCACCCACTCACATATTCTCTACCCGTCCCATTACCCACTAACAATCACACACCCACATATCCTCCTCCACCCACACACCTCCAATCACCCAGTCAAACACACATTCCTCAGCTCACACAGTTCATGCATGCTATACCATCTTATGGAAGTGTTTGACACTGTTCATGTACTATATCATCTGATGGAAGTGTCTGACACAGTTCATGTGCTATATCGTCTTACGGAAGTGTCAGACTCAGTTCATCTGCTGTATCGTCTTATGGCAATGTCTCACACAATTCATGATTGCGATATCGTCTTATGACAGTGTCTGACACAATTCATGCTAGCTATATCGTCTTATTGCAGTGACTGACACAATTCATGTACTATATCATATTATGGAAGTGTCTGACACTGTTCATGTACTATATCATCTTATTAAAGTGTCTGACACAGTTCATGTACTATATCATCTTATAAAAGTGTCTGACACTATTCATGTACTATATTATCTTACGGAAGTGTCAGATTCAGTTCATCTGCTGTATCGTCTTATGGCAATGTCTCACACAATTCATGATTGCGATATCGTCTTATGGCAGTGTCTGACACAATTCATGCTCGCTATATCGTCTTATTGCAGTGTCTGACACAATTCATGTGTTATATCATCTTATGGAAGTGTCTGACACAGTTCATGCTTGCTATATCATCTTATGGAAGTGCCTGACACAGTTCATGTGCTATATCATCTTATGGAAGTGTCTGACATAGTTCATGTGCTATATCATCTTATGGAAGTGCCCGATACAGTTCATGATCCCTATATCATCTTATGGAAGTGTCTGGCACAGTTTCATGCTTGCTATATCATCTTAAGGAAGTGTCTCACACAGTTAATGCTCGCTAGTTCATCTTATGGAAGTGTCTAACACAGTTCATGTGCTATATCATCTTATGGAAGTGCTTGGCACAGTTCATGCTCGCTATATCATCTTATGGAAGTGTCTGACACAGTTCACTTTCTATATCATCTTATGGAAATGTCTGACACAGTTCATGTCCTATATACTCTTATAGAAGTGTCTGACACAGTTCATGTGCTATATCATCTTATGGAAGTGTCTGACACAGTTCATGAGCTATATCATCTTATGGAAGTGTCTGACACAGTGCATGTGCTATATCATCTTATGGAAGTGTCTGACACATTTCATGTGCTATATGATCTAATGGAAGTGTCTGACACAGTTCATGCTTCCTATATAGTCTTATGGTAGTTTCTGACACAGATCATGTGCTGTATCATCTTATGGAAGAGTCTTACACAGTTAATGTGCTATATCATTTTATGGAACTGTCTGACACAGATCATATGCTATATCGTCTCATGAAAGTGTCTGAAACAGTTCATGTGCTATATCATCTTATGGATGTGTCTGACACAGTTCATGTGCTATATCATCTTATGGAATTGTCTGACACAGTTCATGTGCTATATCATCTTATGGTAGTGTCTGACATAGTTCATGCTTGCTATATCATATTATTGATGTATCTGACACAGTTCATTTGCTATATCATCTTATGGAAGTGTCTGACACATTTCATGTCCTATATCATCTTATGGAAGTTTCTGACACAGTTCATGTGCTATATCATCTTATGGAAGTGGCTGACATAGTTCACATTTGCTAAATCTTCTTATGGAAGTGTCTGACACAGTTCATGTGCTATAACATCTTACGGAAGTGTCTGAGACAGTACATATGCTATATCATCTTATGGAAGTGTCTCATACAGTTCATGCATGCTATATCATCTTATGGTAGTGTCTGACACAGTTCATGTGCTATATCGTCTTATGGTTGTGTTTGACACAGTTCATGTTTGCTATATCATCTTATGGAAGTGGCTAACACATTTCATGGGCTATATCGTCTTATGGAATTGTCTGACACAGTTCACGTGCTATATCATCTTATGGAAGTGTCTGACATAGTTCATGTGCTATATCATCTGATGGAAGTGTCTGACACAGTTCATATGCTATATCGTCTTATGGTAGTGACTGAAACAGTTCATGCATGCTATATCATCTTATATATATATTGTCTTACACAGTTCATATACTATATCATCTTATGGAAGTGTCTGACACAGTTCATATACTATATCATCTTATGGTAGTGTTTGAAACAATTCATGCTTGCTATATCATCTTATGGAAGTGTCTGACACTGTTCATGTACTATATCATCTTATTAAAGTGTCTGACACAGTTCATGCACTATCTCATCTTATGGAACTGTCTGACACAGTTCATGTGTTATATCATCTTATGGAAGTGTCTGACACAGTTCATGTGCTATATCATCTTATAGAAGTGTCTGACACAGTATATGTGCTATATCATCTCATGGAAGAGTCTGACACAGCTCATGTGCTATATCATCTTATGGTTGTGTCTGACATAGTTCATGCTTGCTATATCATATTATAGAAGTATCTGACACAGTTCATGTGCTATATCATCTTATGGAAGTGTCTGACACAGTTCATGTGCTATATCATCTATAGAAGTGTCTGACACAGTATATGTGCTATATCATCTGATGGACGAGTCTGACACAGATCATGTGCTATATCGTCTTATGGAAGTGTCTGACACAGTTCATGTGCTATATCATCTTATGGAAGTGTCTGACACAGTTCATGTGCCATATCAACTTATGGAAGTGTCTGACACAGTTCATGGTTGCTATATCATCTTATAGAAGTGTCTGACACAGTTCATGATCTCTATATCATATTATGGAAGTGTCTGACACAGTTCATGTGTTATATCATCTTATGGAAGTGTCTGACACAGTTCATGCTTTCTATATAGTCTTATGGTAGTTTCTGACACAGTTCATATCCTGTATCATCTTATGGAATTGTCTTACACAGTTCATGTGCTATATCATTTTATGGAACTATCTGACACAGATCATATGCTATATCGTCTTATGAAAGTGTCTGACACAATTCATGTGCTATATCATCTTATGGATGTGTCTGACACAGTTCATGTGCTATATCATCTTGTGGAAGTGTCTGACACAGTTCATGTGCTATATCATCTTATGGAAGTGTCTGACACAGTTCATATGCTATATCATCTTATGGTAGTGTCTGAAACAGTTCATGCATGCTATATCATCTTATATATATATTGTCTGACACAGTTCATATACTATATCATCTTATGGAAGTGTCTGACACAGTTCATATACTATATCATCTTATGGTAGTGTCTGAAACAGTTCATGCTTGCTATATCATCTTATGGAAGTGTCTGACACTGTTCATGTACTATATCATCTTATTAAAGTGTCTGACACAGTTCATGCACTATCTCATCTTATGGAAATGTCTGACACAGTTCATGTGTTATAACATCTTATGGAAGTGTCTGACACAGTTCATGTGCTATATCATCTTATAGAAGTGTCTGACACAGTATATGTGCTATATCATCTCATGGAAGAGTCTGACACAGCTCATGTGCTATATCATCTTATGGTAGTGTCTGATATAGTTCATGCTTGCTATATCATATTATAGAAGTATCTGACAAGGTTCATGTGCTATATCATCTTATGGAAGTGTCTGACACAGTTCATGTGCTATATCATCTTATAGAAGTGTCTGACACAGTATATGTGCAATATCATCTGATGGACGAGTCTGACACAGCTCATGTGCTATATCGTCTTACGGAAGTGTCTGATACAGTTCATGTGCTATATCATCTTATGGAAGTGTCTGACATAGTTCATGCTTGCTATATCATATTATAGAAGTATCTGACACAGTTCATGTGCTATATCATCTTATGGAAGTGTCTGACATAGTTCACATGCTATATCATCTTATGGAAGTGTCTGACACAGTTCATATTCTATATCATCTTATGGTAGTGTCTGAAACAGTTCATGCTTGCTATATCATCTTATGGAAGTGCCTGACACAGTTTATGCTTGCTAAATCATCTTATGGAAGTGTCTATCACAGTAATGCGCTATTTCAACTTATGGAAGTGTCTTACACAGTTCACGCTTACTATATTATCTTATGGAAGTGTCTGAACAAACGAACGAACGAACGAACAGACTTTATTTTCAAAGGGTAAATAATTGGGCACGCAGGCCCGTCTTACATTCGGCCCTTCCAATCACTCATCTTTCTTTCATCAACAGTGCATAGGAAAAAAGCATTGTCATATGAATATTGTAAACATAAACAATGCATATTACTGTTATGAGACACATCAACTACCCACCCACACATCTCCCATTCACTCCAACTCCACCACTCAACGACACATATAACCCACACACACATACATTCCACTACCCATCCACCACATCCCTACACCTACACATCTCCCCACCCACACACCTCTCAGCCACCAGACACCCCATCCACACACACCCCAAGCACACATACATTCCCCAACCCACACATCCCCCACTCACACACATCCACCCACCTACACACATCTCCCCACCCACTCACATATGCTCTACCCGTCCCATTACCCACCAACAATCACACACCCACATATCCTCCTCCACCCACACACCTCCAATCACCCAGTCAAACACACATTCCTCAGCTCACACAGTTCATGCATGCTATACCATCTTATGGAAGTGTTTGACACTGTTCATGTACTATATCATCTGATGGAAGTGTCTGACACAGTTCATGTGCTATATCGTCTTACGGAAGTGTCAGGCTCAGTTCATCTGCTGTATCGTCTCATGGCAATGTCTCACACAATTCTTGATTGCGATATCGTCTTATGACAGTGTCTGACACAATTCATGCTAGCTATATCGTTTTATTGCAGTGACTGACACAAATCATGTACTATATCATATTATGGAAGTGTCTGACACTGTTCATGTACTATATCATCTTATTAAAGTGTCTGACACAGTTCATGTACTATCTCATCTTATGGAAATGTCTGACACAGTTCATGTACTATGTCATCTTATGGAAATGTCTGACACAGTTCATGTACAATATCATCTTATGGAAATGTCTGACACAGTTCATGTACTATATCATCTTATGGAAATGTCTGACACAGTTCATGTACTATATCATCTTATGGAAATGTCTGACACAGTTCATGTACTATATCATTTTATGGAAGTGTCTGACACAGTTCATGTGTTATGTCATCTTATGGAAGTGTCTGACACAGTTCATGTGCTATATCATCTTATGGAAGTGTCTGACACAGTTCATGTGCTATATCGTCTTACGGAAGTGTCAGACTCAGTTCATCTGCTGTATCGTCTTATGGCAATGTCTCACACAATTCATGATTGCGATATCGTCTTATGACAGTGTCTGACACAATTCATGCTCGCTATTTCGTCTTATTGCAGTGTCTGACACAATTCATGTGTTATATCATCTTATGGAAGTGTCTGACACAGCTCATGCTCCCTATATCATCTTATAAAGGTTTCTGACACAGTTCATGTGCTATATACTCTTATGGAAGTGTCTGACACAGTTCATGTGCTATATCATCTTATGGAAGTGTCTGACACAGTTCATGAGCTATATCATCTTATGGAAGTGTCTGACACAGTGCATGTGCTATATCATCTTATGGAAGTGTCTGACACATTTCATGTGCTATATGATCTAATGGAAGTGTCTGACACAATTCATGCTTTCTATATAGTCTTTTGGTACTTTCTGACACAGATCATGTGCTGTATCATCTTATGGAAGTGTCTTACACAGTTAATGTGCTATAGTATTTTATGGAACTGTCTGACACAGATCATATGCTATATCGTCTTATGAAAGTGTCTGAAACAGTTCATGTGCTATATCATCTTATGGATGTGTCTGACACAGTTCATGTGCTATATCATCTTATGGAATTGTCTGACACAGTTCATGTGCTATATCATCTTATGGTAGTGTCTGACATAGTTCATGCTTGCTATATCATATTATTGATGTATCTGACACAGTTCATTTGTTATATCATCTTATGGAAGTTTCTGACACATTTCATGTCCTATATAATCTTATGGAAGTGTCTGACACAGTAAATGTGCTAGATCATCTTATGTAAGAGTCTGACACAGCTCATGTGCTATATCGTCTTATGGAAGTGTCTGACACAGTTCATGTGCTATATAATCTTATGGAAGTTTCTGACACAGTTCATGTGCTATATCATCTTATGGAAGTGTCTGACACAGTTCATATTCTATATCATCTTATGGTAGTGTCTGAAACAGTTCATGCTTGATATATCATCTTATGGAAGTGCCTGACACAGTTTATGCTTGCTAAATCATCTTATGGAAGTGTCTATCACAGTCATGCGCTATTTCATCTTATGGAAGTGTCTTACACAGTTCACGCTTACTATATCATCTTATGGAAGTGTCTGAACAAACGAACGAACGAACGAACAGACTTTATTTTCAAAGGGTAAATAATTGGGCACGCAGGCCCGTCTTACATTCGGCCCTTCCAATCACTCATCTTTCTTTCATCAACAGTGCATAGGAAAAAATAATTGTCACATGAATATTGTAAACATAAACAATGCATATTACTATGTTATGAGACACATCAACTACCCACCCACACATCTCCCATTCACTCCAACTCCACCACTCAACCACACATATAACCCACACACACATACATTCCACTACCCATCCACCACATCCCTACACCTACACATCTCCCCACCCACACACCCCATCCACCCACACCCCAAGCACACATACATTCCCCAACCCACACATCCCCCACTCACACACATCCACCCACCTACACACATCTCCCCACCCACTCACATATGCTCTACCCGTCCCATTACCCACCAACAATCACACACCCACATATCCTCCTCCACCCACACACCTCCAATCACCCAGTCAAACACACATTCCTCAGCTCACACAGTTCATGCATGCTATACCATCTTATGGAAGTGTTTGACACTGTTCATGTACTATATCATCTGATGGAAGTGTCTGACACAGTTCATGTGCTATATCGTCTTACGGAAGTGTCAGACTCAGTTCATCTGCTGTATCGTCTTATGGCAATGTCTCACACAATTCATGATTGCGATATCGTCTTATGACAGTGTCTGACACAATTCATGCTAGCTATATCGTCTTATTGCAGTGACTGACACAATTCATGTACTATATCATATTATGGAAGTGTCTGACACTGTTCATGTACTATATCATCTTATTAAAGTGTCTGACACAGTTCATGTACTATATCATCTTATAAAAGTGTCTGACACTATTCATGTACTATATTATCTTACGGAAGTGTCAGATTCAGTTCATCTGCTGTATCGTCTTATGGCAATGTCTCACACAATTCATGATTGCGATTTCGTCTTATGGCAGTGTCTGACACAATTCATGCTCGCTATATCGTCTTATTGCAGTGTCTGACACAATTCATGTGTTATATCATCTTATGGAAGTGTCTGACACAGTTCATGCTTGCTATATCATCTTATGGAAGTGCCTGACACAGTTCATGTGCTATATCATCTTATGGAAGTGTCTGACATAGTTCATGTGCTATATCATCTTATGGAAGTGCCCGATACAGTTCATGATCCCTATATCATCTTATGGAAGTGTCTGGCACAGTTCATGCTTGCTATATCATCTTAAGGAAGTGTCTCACACAGTTAATGCTCGCTAGTTCATCTTATGGAAGTGTCTAACACAGTTCATGTGCTATATCATCTTATGGAAGTGCTTGGCACAGTTCATGCTCGCTATATCATCTTATGGAAGTGTCTGACACAGTTCACTTTCTATATCATCTTATGGAAATGTCTGACACAGTTCATGTCCTATATACTCTTATAGAAGTGTCTGACACAGTTCATGTGCTATATCATCTTATGGAAGTGTCTGACACAGTTCATGAGCTATATCATCTTATGGAAGTGTCTGACACAGTGCATGTGCTATATCATCTTATGGAAGTGTCTGACACATTTCATGTGCTATATGATCTAATGGAAGTGTCTGACACAGTTCATGCTTCCTATATAGTCTTATGGTAGTTTCTGACACAGATCATGTGCTGTATCATCTTATGGAAGAGTCTTACACAGTTAATGTGCTATATCATTTTATGGAACTGTCTGACACAGATCATATGCTATATCGTCTCATGAAAGTGTCTGAAACAGTTCATGTGCTATATCATCTTATGGATGTGTCTGACACAGTTCATGTGCTATATCATCTTATGGAATTGTCTGACACAGTTCATGTGCTATATCATCTTATGGTAGTGTCTGACATAGTTCATGCTTGCTATATCATATTATTGATGTATCTGACACAGTTCATTTGCTATATCATCTTATGGAAGTGTCTGACACATTTCATGTCCTATATCATCTTATGGAAGTTTCTGACACAGTTCATGTGCTATATCATCTTATGGAAGTGGCTGACATAGTTCACATTTGCTAAATCTTCTTATGGAAGTGTCTGACACAGTTCATGTGCTATAACATCTTACGGAAGTGTCTGAGACAGTACATATGCTATATCATCTTATGGAAGTGTCTCATACAGTTCATGCATGCTATATCATCTTATGGTAGTGTCTGACACAGTTCATGTGCTATATCGTCTTATGGTTGTGTTTGACACAGTTCATGTTTGCTATATCATCTTATGGAAGTGGCTAACACATTTCATGGGCTATATCGTCTTATGGAATTGTCTGACACAGTTCACGTGCTATATCATCTTATGGAAGTGTCTGACATAGTTCATGTGCTATATCATCTGATGGAAGTGTCTGACACAGTTCATATGCTATATCGTCTTATGGTAGTGACTGAAACAGTTCATGCATGCTATATCATCTTATATATATATTGTCTTACACAGTTCATATACTATATCATCTTATGGAAGTGTCTGACACAGTTCATATACTATATCATCTTATGGTAGTGTTTGAAACAATTCATGCTTGCTATATCATCTTATGGAAGTGTCTGACACTGTTCATGTACTATATCATCTTATTAAAGTGTCTGACACAGTTCATGCACTATCTCATCTTATGGAACTGTCTGACACAGTTCATGTGTTATATCATCTTATGGAAGTGTCTGACACAGTTCATGTGCTATATCATCTTATAGAAGTGTCTGACACAGTATATGTGCTATATCATCTCATGGAAGAGTCTGACACAGCTCATGTGCTATATCATCTTATGGTTGTGTCTGACATAGTTCATGCTTGCTATATCATATTATAGAAGTATCTGACACAGTTCATGTGCTATATCATCTTATGGAAGTGTCTGACACAGTTCATGTGCTATATCATCTTATAGAAGTGTCTGACACAGTATATGTGCTATATCATCTGATGGACGAGTCTGACACAGATCATGTGCTATATCGTCTTATGGAAGTGTCTGACACAGTTCATGTGCTATATCATCTTATGGAAGTGTCTGACACAGTTCATGTGCCATATCAACTTATGGAAGTGTCTGACACAGTTCATGGTTGCTATATCATCTTATAGAAGTGTCTGACACAGTTCATGATCTCTATATCATATTATGGAAGTGTCTGACACAGTTCATGTGTTATATCATCTTATGGAAGTGTCTGACACAGTTCATGCTTTCTATATAGTCTTATGGTAGTTTCTGACACAGTTCATATCCTGTATCATCTTATGGAATTGTCTTACACAGTTCATGTGCTATATCATTTTATGGAACTATCTGACACAGATCATATGCTATATCGTCTTATGAAAGTGTCTGACACAATTCATGTGCTATATCATCTTATGGATGTGTCTGACACAGTTCATGTGCTATATCATCTTGTGGAAGTGTCTGACACAGTTCATGTGCTATATCATCTTATGGTAGTGTCTGACATAGTTCATGCTTGCTATATCATATTATAGAAGTATCTGACACAGTTCATGTGCTATATCATCTTATGGAAGTGTCTGACACAGTTCATGTGCTATATCATCTTATAGAAGTGTCTGACACAGTATATGTGCTATATCATCTTATGGAAGAGTCTGACACAGCTCATGTGCTATATCGTCTTATGGAAGTGTCTGACACAGTTCATGTGCTAAATCTTCTTATGGAGGTGTCTGACACAGTTCATGTTCTATATCCTCTTATGGAAGTGTCTGACATAGTTCACATGCTATATCATCTTATGGATGTGTCTGACACAGTTCACATGCTATATCATCTTATGGTAGTGTCTGATACAGTTCATGCTTGCTATATCATCTTATGGAAGTGCCTGACACAGTTTATGCTTGCTATATCATTTTATGGAAGTGTCTGACACAGTTCATGTGCTATTTCATCTTATGGAAGTGTCTGACACAGTTCATGTGCTATATCATCTTATAGAAGTGTCTGATACAGAATATGTACTATATCATCTTATGGAAGAGTCTGACACAGCTCATGTGCTATATCGTCTTATGGAAGTGTCTGACACAGTTCATGTGCTATATCATCTTATGGAAGTGTCTGACACAGTTCATGTGCTAAATTGTCTTATGGAAGTATCTGACACAGTTCATGTGCTGTATAATCTTATGGAAGTGTCTGACATAGTTCACATTTGCTAAATCTTCTTATGGAAGTGTCTGACACATTTCATGTGCTATAACATCTTACGGAAGTGTCTGAGACAGTACATATGCTATATCATCTTATGGAAGTGTCTCATACAGTTCATGCATGCTATATCATCTTATGGTAGTGTCTGACACAGTTCATGTGCTATATCGTCTTATGGTTGTGTTTGACACAGTTCATGTTTGCTATATCATCTTATGGAAGTGGCTAACACATTTCATGGGCTATATCGTCTTATGGAATTGTCTGACACAGTTCACGTGCTATATCATCTTATGGAAGTGTCTGACATAGTTCATGTGCTATATCATCTGATGGAAGTGTCTGACACAGTTCATATGCTATATCGTCTTATGGTAGTGTCTGAAACAGTTCATGCATGCTATATCATCTTATATATATATTGTCTTACACAGTTCATATACTATATCATCTTATGGAAGTGTCTGACACAGTTCATATACTATATCATCTTATGGTAGTGTTTGAAACAATTCATGCTTGCTATATCATCTTATGGAAGTGTCTGACACTGTTCATGTACTATATCATCTTATTAAAGTGTCTGACACAGTTCATGCACTATCTCATCTTATGGAACTGTCTGACACAGTTCATGTGTTATATCATCTTATGGAAGTGTCTGACACAGTTCATGTGCTATATCATCTTATAGAAGTGTCTGACACAGTATATGTGCTATATCATCTCATGGAAGAGTCTGACACAGCTCATGTGCTATATCATCTTATGGTTGTGTCTGACATAGTTCATGCTTGCTATATCATATTATAGAAGTATCTGACACAGTTCATGTGCTATATCATCTTATGGAAGTGTCTGACACAGTTCATGTGCTATATCATCTTATAGAAGTGTCTGACACAGTATATGTGCTATATCATCTGATTGACGAGTCTGACACAGATCATGTGCTATATCGTCTTATGGAAGTGTCTGACACAGTTCATGTGCTATATCATCTTATGGAAGTGTCTGACACAGTTCATGTGCCATATCAACTTATGGAAGTGTCTGACACAGTTCATGGTTGCTATATCATCTTATAGAAGTGTCTGACACAGTTCATGATCTCTATATCATATTATGGAAGTGTCTGACACAGTTCATGTGTTATATCATCTTATGGAAGTGTCTGACACAGTTCATGCTTTCTATATAGTCTTATGGTAGTTTCTGACACAGTTCATATCCTGTATCATCTTATGGAATTGTCTTACACAGTTCATGTGCTATATCATTTTATGGAACTATCTGACACAGATCATATGCTATATCGTCTTATGAAAGTGTCTGACACAATTCATGTGCTATATCATCTTATGGATGTGTCTGACACAGTTCATGTGCTATATCATCTTGTGGAAGTGTCTGACACAGTTCATGTGCTATATCATCTTATGGTAGTGTCTGACATAGTTCATGCTTGCTATATCATATTATAGAAGTATCTGACACAGTTCATGTGCTATATCATCTTATGGAAGTGTCTGACACAGTTCATGTGCTATATCATCTTATAGAAGTGTCTGACACAGTATATGTGCTATATCATCTTATGGAAGAGTCTGACACAGCTCATGTGCTATATCGTCTTATGGAAGTGTCTGACACAGTTCATGTGCTAAATCTTCTTATGGGGTGTCTGACACAGTTCATGTTCTATATCCTCTTATGGAAGTGTCTGACATAGTTCACATGCTATATCATCTTATGGATGTGTCTGACACAGTTCACATGCTATATCATCTTATGGTAGTGTCTGATACAGTTCATGCTTGCTATATCATCTTATGGAAGTGCCTGACACAGTTTATGCTTGCTATATCATTTTTATGGAAGTGTCTGACACAGTTCATGTGCTATTTCATCTTATGGAAGTGTCTGACACAGTTCATGTGCTATATCATCTTATAGAAGTGTCTGATACAGAATATGTACTATATCATCTTATGGAAGAGTCTGACACAGCTCATGTGCTATATCGTCTTATGGAAGTGTCTGACACAGTTCATGTGCTATATCATCTTATGGAAGTGTCTGACACAGTTCATGTGCTAAATTGTCTTATGGAAGTATCTGACACAGTTCATGTGCTGTATAATCTTATGGAAGTGTCTGACATAGTTCACATGCTATATCATCTTATGGAAGTGTCTGACACAGTTCATATGCTATATCATCTTATGGTAGTGTCTGAAACAGTTCATGCTTGCTATATCATCTTATGGAAGTGCCTGACACAGTTTATGCTTGCTATATCATCTGATGGAAGTGTCTGACACAGTTCATGTACTATTTCATCTTATGGAAGTGTCTGACAAATTTCACGCTTGCTTTATCATCTTATGGAAGTGTCTGACACAGTTCATGTGCTATATAATCTTATGGAAGTGTCTGACATAGTTCACATGCTATATCATCTTATGGTAGTGTCGGACACATGTCATATGCTATATCATTTTATGGTAGTGTCTGAAACAGTTCATGCTTGATATATCATCTTATGGAAGTGCCTGAAACAGCTTATGCTTGCTATATCATCTTATGGAAGTGTCTGACACAGTTCATGTACTATTTCATCTTATGGAAGTGTCTGACACATTTCACGCTTGCTATATCATCTTATGGAAGTGCCTGACACAGTTTATGCTTGCTATATCATCTTATGGAAGTGTCTGACACAGTTCATGTACTATTTCATCTTATGGAAGTGTCTGACACAGTTCATGAGCTATATCATCTTATAGAAGTGTCTGACACAGTATATGTGCTATATCATCTTATGGAAGAGTCTGACACAGCTCAAGTGCTATATCGTCTTATGGAAGTGTCTGACACAGTTCATGTGCTAAATCTTCTTATGGAAGTGTCTGACACAGTTCATGTGCTATATAATCTTATGGAAGTGTCTGACATAGTTCACATGTGTCACCGCCTCACCTTCATATATATTATTAGAGGGCTGCAACTCCAGCCCAAGGGATAGCATTGAGTCTCTCAGGACCCGAGTAATCTAGAGCCTTCTCGAAAGAGCTGGTCACCGAGTCCATGGTTCCGTGGACACTGATGTGGCCCGCCTAATGCGGGGTCCACGAGGATTTCGGACAGAGTTACCGCCCGTGTCGAATTAGGACACGATGAGACCGGCAGAAGACAGACGGACTTGAGAGAGACAACAAGGCCTGCCTGAGAGGGACTCAATAGATATTTATAGATATATATATACATAGGCTAGATAGTGTGCTAGATTGTTGTATGACAACTATGTGTTTGATGTTTAACTATCTGTGATATGTAATATAATATAGCGCGGGCTGTTAACCCACTGCGCCAACTGTACATTCAATACAATAAATGTTCTATATCCTAGCGAACAAAGTATTGTTGCCTGTATGAACCCGAACCGTTATTTAGATAAGAGTAAGATGATGACAGGCTTTTTGGGGGCTAGTTTTCCGGTTTTGGCATAGAATGTTTTCTGAAAGAGCTATTAAGTGCCATGTAAAATTACATATTAAATCATATCACATTGATTTTTGGTAACACATTGATTTGTTTAAATCAAAGAAATTGTTAACATTACAAGTTTGCATAAAATTAGTAGCTATCTAGCGATAAAATATAATTAATCTGAATCCCTCGGCAACGTCTCACCATTACCTCCGCAGTGCCTCATTATTTTGATTCTGTAAACAATTTTTTTTTTGACATGTTACTATTTTGACATTTTTTTGTGTGACGGTGACTAATGTTTTCTCGCTCCACGAGCAGATTGTTCCGCAACTAGTGCCGCGTGCAACCTATGAAACCTTTCCAACAGTGACGAGAGTACAAGACAACATCGAGGAGTTCTGGATTGAAAGCTAAGTTTCACATCATACCCATTGTAACTCTAAGCTGTACTTCTCATCCTCCATCAATGTATCATTTTGTATCATATTGATTTGTTTGCATATTCACGACCTTGTCACCAACATAACCTTGCCTTTTGATTTACACATTAATAATTAAGGGAGTTAACCAAATTTTCGACTACACAACATATTTTTCTAAGGGATTTAACTCTATAAACTTAACAAACAAGAAAAACACAAAATGTCTAGCTTAGATCAATGCATTGAGCAAGGAATAAAGTTAGGTTATAAAGAAGAGAAACTGTCAGAATGGGCACAGAAAACGCACGCAGAAAACATTGCCCGTGAAGAAAGAGCGATAGAACGAGAGGAAAAGAAATTGCAAATGGAGGCCGAAGAAAAGAAATTGCAAATGCAGGCCGAAGAAAAGAAATTGCAAATGCAGGCCGAAGAAAAGAAATTGCAAATGGAGGCCGAAGAAAAGAAAATGCAAATGCAGATGGAAGCAGAAGAAAAGAAAAGACAAATTGATTCAGAAGAGAAAAAAATGCAATTGCAAATTGAAGAGAAAAAAATACAATTGCAGGCTCAGGAAAAACAGATGGAGCTTGAGGCCGCCGCCAAACAGGCCCAATTGAATGCCGAGACACAGATAAAACTTAAACAGATGGAGATTGAGTCCAACACAGAAATATCGATAAATAAGTTAAGAAGCAAAGAAGAAGAACAAAAATATAACAAATATAAAGGTCTCGTGAAGGCGTTCTGTTCAGGAGATTCCATCAGCGCCTATTTAGAAAACTTTGAGTGTCTCATGTCTCATCATAAAATCATTAAATCAGATTGGGCATTTATTCTAATGAGAAACTCTTGAACCACTAAAAGTAATAGAGACAATACCACAGGAAATGCGAAAAGACTATGAGTACCTAAAACAACGCATTCTCCAACATTTTTCTTTAGATACTGCAGGTTACCAACAACAATTTGCCAAATTATCTCCACAACCAAACCAAACCTTTATAGATTATGTCAGTACAGTCCAAGACATATGCACAAAATGGATTAACTCGGCTTAAACCAACAATAGCCATGACAAACTTAAAGAGCTTATTATTATAGATAAAATAATTAGCACCATCCCCACACCTTTTGCCAAATTCTTAAAACAAATGGACTGTAAGAGTATTCAGGAAATCGAGGCAAAAGGGAATGCATTTTTCACAGCAAATAGAGATATCTTTCAGCTGAACATAAGTCACAACGATACAGCAGCTGCAGTAGTGAACACCAAATACTCCAAACAAACAGAGAGTAAATTTACACCGCGCTCCAATGTCGGTAAAGTAGTAAAATGCCAATATTGCAATTTTAATCACGACATTTACGGGATGTGCGACAAAGCACCTACCTACCCTCACCACCTCAAAATGATGGTGGAGAAGCAAAAGGCTAAACGCAGTGCTTACCACAGAGCAGTTAAATGTTATTTTTTGCAATAGCTGGGGCCATTATAGTCGGAATTGTGAGGGCCGAAAGTTATTGAAACAGGCCAATGCTGCACTTGTAGAAACGTCGTCTGACGAAGAGCTTGAATCACTGAATGAATGTGATAATCAACACGACAATGAAAGCGAGCTTGGGAATGCTGTACACATTATAAACACCATTACAGACAGTAAGTGCAACACCTGTACGAAGTTCCAACTTGACACAACATTATTATGTGGGCACACAATACCTATTGCAAATGAAACAGCAAACGCTGCTTTGTCATCTACAGGCAAGCTAGTTTTTTTTACAGGGTTTGTTAACAACAAAAAGTGCACATTAATTCGTGATTCCGGCGCAACGCTCTGTGGGGTTAAGAAAACATTAATAGACACTAAAGACTACACAGACAAACATGTGACTTGTCGCACATTCTCAGGTACGATAGAGAAATACCCCCTTGCTCTGGTCGAAATTCAAACACCGTTCATATCAGGACAAGTATTGTGTGCTGTCCTTGAAAATCCAGTCGCTGATATTATACTTGGTAATTTACCCAACATACATCCATGCTCTGAAAATGAAATCAAAAAGTGGGAGCAAAAACACGGTATCCACCACACAAACAGCGACGCTAAAGAGAAACACCATTCTTGCTTGTCTCAAGCTGCCAAGATACCAAGGAAGACAACCACTGAGGTAATTCAGAAAGAATTCACCAAAGTGTACAATGCAGGGGCGGTCGAATCTGTGAACGATACGACCGAATTAAAACCTCGAATTGAGGATGCTACCGAACTACCAAGTACCAAACCTGTAAATGTGCAACAAAACACACAACACACAAACGCAATAACACGACAGACAACCCACAAAACCAACACCGACCAACTGCAGGAATCATTAGAAATAGTAGCGCCAAACTCAACTAACATCAATTTTGGAAATGAACAGAAAGCAGATACAACACTTGCACCATACTTTAAATTAGTAGGACTCAAACCAAAAGTCACTAAGAACGCATCGTGGACATTTAGGCTACAAAACAACATCTTAACTAGATTTTACACAACAAACCAGACCACGACACAGCAAGTAGTGTTACCACAAGCACACCGAGACAAAGTTCTAAATATAGCCCATGACTCCCCTTTTGGAGATCATATGGGGTATGAAAAGACCAGGGCTAGAGTCCTCACGCAATTTTATTGGCCAAAGTTTTGCCAAGATATAAAAACCTTCTGTAGATCTTGTGATATATGTCAGAAACTGGTGAAAAAGGGAAAAAACCCTACAGCAGAAGTCCAATCAACGACAACTGCCTCGAGGCCTTTCCAAATCGTGGCAGTTGACCTAGTAGGTCCGTTGAATCACATATCGAATAAGGGGAATAGGTATATGTTTACTCTTGTGGATTTATGTACGAGATGGCCCGAAATGCTTCCATTAAGATCTATCTCCTCTAAGGATGTGACGGACATATTACTAAATATTTTCTCCCGTTTTGGTTTCCCGGAGAAAATCATTTCTGATAGAGGCACCCAGTTCATATCGAATGCCACCCAATCAGTAACTAAGTTACTAGGCATCAAGCAGTGTTTCACCAGTCCCTATCGACCGGCCGCAAATGGTATCTGCGAAAAGCTTAATGGGGACCTGAAACATATGCTATCTAAAGTGACAGCTGAAAATCCAGCCGATTGGGACCTACTTCTCCCAACGGTGCTGTTCGCATACAGAGAAGTCCCTCAATCTAGTACAGGGTTCTCTCCCTTCGAATTGATGTATGGAGCGAACCCAAGAGGACCTCTCACCGTTTATAAAGAGATCATATCACAACCTGTAGATATCCAACTTCCCATTTCAACCTATGATTTGGTCACTGATACCAGAGACAAAATCATACGTTCCTGTATATTGGCCAGAACATCACTACAGGAGAAAGGTTTTAAATACAGGCAGTACGCCAATAGAGGTGCAAAAACAATTGTGCTAAATCCAGGTCAGGATATTTTACTCCTACTACCTGACAAAAGAGATTTACTGTCAACCTCTTGGCAGGGACCTTTTAAGATCATGAGAAGAATTTCAGAAGTAGATTACGAAATCTCTTTAAATGGAAAGTTGAAAATATTCCATGTAAATATGTTGAAACCATACTATGCTAGACAGGACAATGAGACAAATGAACAGACGCAACGAACTGATGACGGAGACGAAACGACAATTTTTCAACGAAATGACACCTCGACAAACGAAGCATCGTTAACGACACACGCTTACGACGACGAAAACAACGAAGACATATGGACATTACCGACAATATGTGATATCGACAATGACGACAAATTTGACGACATATTGACGATTGATCTCGACGACGACGACAATGACATTGAAGACAATTTACAAACTGTAGCATCTGTGATAAATCAGACAGACATGGACAATACTGAAATCCCTGTACCAATCATGACTGACGACGGGAGTATAAATGACATACATATCTCTGACACTTTGACACAACAACATCGACAAGACATTTTGACGCTACTGGACGACTATAAGACGATCTTTTCCAACAAACCTTTACGCACTGATAGAATAACACATTCAATTGTGCTGACAGATCTGAGACCGGTCAAATGTAGACCATATTCTATTCCTCTCCATTACAGATCTAATTTAGATAAAGAAATTTTAGATTTAGAGAAGAATGGCATTATTCAAAAATCGATGTCTCAATATTCTTCACCGATTGTCCTGTTGAAAAAGAAGGACCAGACAATCCGTTTGTGCATCGACTATAGAGTATTAAATACAAGAACGACAACGGATGCAGAGCCTATGAACAGTTCTGAAGATCTTATTTTAAATATGGCTCAATCATCCTTATTTTCCAAGACCGATTTAGCAAAAGGATATTGGCAAGTTCCACTACACCCTTCTTGTAGACATATAACAGCATTCGCAACATCTCTCGGTTTATACGAATGGCTATATCTTCCTTTTGGCCTGAAGAACGCACCGGCCACATTTGTGAGACTAACAAGATTGTTATTACACGGAATTAATGATGTAGTTGCTTATATTGATGATATATGCGTCCATTCTTCTGATATGACTTCTCACTTACTCACCCTAAAACAAGTCTTCAACCAAATCTCTCTTTTTGGACTTACTATCAAACCTTCCAAGGTTGAAATAGGCTATACACAAATAGACTTCCTTGGTCATAGAATTTCTGAAGGAAAATTGTTGACTGATGATAAAATTGTTTCCAAGATCCTTAATCTAGAAGTGCCTACCACAAAGAAGCAGATTAGAAGTTTACTAGGTCTTATTAACTATTATTCTAAATTCATTCCACATTGGGCAGAACTCACCTCAGTCTTTTCTGATATGTTAACTAAAGATCATCCATCAAAAATTTGTAAAAGTACCAGCTTAGATGATGCAATGTGTAGATTGAAACATATTTTTTCTAATCCACCAGTCTTACGATTACCCAACATAAATTTACCCTTTATTTTGACCACAGATGCGAGCGCTATCGCAATAGGAGGATGTTTAATGCAGGAAGTGAATGGCGTACGACACCCGATTCTCTACGTGAGCCGCAAACTAAAGAAGGCTGAGACTCGTTATGCCACAGTGGAATTAGAGTGTTTGAGCCTATTGTTCTGTATATTGAGATTATCTAAGTTCCTCTTAGGAAGTCACTTTGTGGTCCTCAAAGACAGTTCGCCATTATTAGTCCTTAACCATGGGTCGCCCAAAAACCACCGGTTACAAAGATGGTGTCTTCTACTTCAGGACTTCGACTTCGAAATCCGCCATATCAAGGGCACCGATAACATAGTGGCTGACCTTTTATCACGGCAGACAAATGCGCCAGTAGAATGACTCTTATCACATCGGCCATTAGCCACACTATAAACTGTGATACTTTTAGTCGGTTACCTATAACAGTGAAACTCTACACCTGCTAGAGTACTCTCAGTGATTAGGTTAATTACGACACCCATAAACATACGTTAAGAGCTATACTGTAAGAACTATACCATCAAATGCCTAAGCTCTAGAACGATTCCAGCAAGAAACAGTAACTGTGTTTGTTTTAACCATTTAATATTTCATACGGGACAGTGAGAGCAATCCATACTTGCTGTTGCTACGAAACTTTGCAAACAGCCGAAACAGAACAACATCGACGACAACACTCAAGAGACAGCCATACTAACTTTAACATTTATGGCATAACACGCTAACGACAGGACAACGCGCACATCATCGTTGGAGTTATTTAATTAATTAGTTTACTATTAAATATGTATTATATTTCCATTAATGATGTATATAAATTGTGTTAACCTGTAATTTGTACATATTCTACTTTAATATTACAGACTGTGCCATTCATAGGCTAAAGAACCGTCCTATACAAGTGTCTCTAGTTAAATTATAACCTATTTTTCATTCATCGTACAAAAAGTACGTATTTCCTAAAAGGGCAAATATCGCCTAGCCCATTTTTTCTAAGGGCAATAACGCTTACCTCAACTTTAAGTGTAGATTTTAGCCAAATACTATAATGAATGAAAGATGAGTGAATGACTGCGTAAAAGGATTAAATGAGAGAACGATACACTTGGCGGACAAATTGTACGCAAAACGTATTCATTGTAATTTGTCTGCGTCTTCCATGTAAAAGTGCATGACTTGTCTAATTTGTCAATACATGTGTAGAACTTAGTTTAATAGTGAGTTTAATTTAGTAGTCAGTGTAATATACTTAGTTTAGCAGTTAGGATACATCTAAGCACCACTACTTGGAATGCCTGATCATGTATTGCACACAGTGCAGTATTTCATGATTGAGGTTATCCCAACTCGTGACGCTTGGAAATACACCACACATTCAGCACGCACGTTACACAAACCTCAAAACTCAACACTATCAATTTAAAATACAGTCACTTTATTAGAAACATCAACTTATTAGTTAACACACTAACAAGCCAACAGGGACACATGTAGTCTGAGGGGGATAAAAGAACAAGGTAACTACATATTTAGCATTATATAACATACGAGAGTAAAAGTGTATGGAAATACACACACAGATCAAGATTTGAAGGTGTACTTATTTAACCAGGACTTCGGTCTTGTTAACCCTCTTTTATATAGGGGTTAATTGTCTTGGTACCATTTCGGGTACTATGAGAAGGGCGAGTTGTAAATACAACTACTAAAACGTCACGTAACTTCGGTCAAATAAGCATATTTAAGCACACGAGAGACAGAGGGATCTCTTCACCAAATCAGAGAAGTGTTGTATGGTAGAATACATGAGTTTTAGTGCTAGTAGGTAGGATGTTCGCATTTTGCCAATGCTTTTATTATGCATAAGTTTTATATTGTTGCTGATCTCTGTTAGCCTTGAATGACGTGTGAATGAAATAATGTATGGAAGAGAGTGATAGAAGGGCAGAATGTTAGACGGGCCTGCGTGCCCAATTCTTAACCCTTTGAAAATAAAGTTTGTTTGTTTGTTTGTTTGTTTTTGTTTGTTACCAGGTTACTATCCACCAAACTACAAACACCAACTTTATGTGATTCGGTGACAGAATTAGAACAGATCTAATTACCCAAGAACAAATCATATCAGGGGGGAGGGGGATCCTGTCACCGCCTCACCTTCATATATATTATTAGAGGGCTGCAACTCCAGCCCAAGGGATAGCATTGAGTCGCTCAGGACCCGAGTAATCTAGAGCCTTCTCGAAAGAGCTGGTCACCGAGTCCATGGTTCCGTGGACACTGATGTGGCCCGCCTAATGCGGGGTCCACGAAGAACTCGGACAGAGTTACCGCCCGTGTCGAATTAGGACACGAGGAGACCGGCAGAGGACAGACGGACTTGAGAGAGACAACAAGGCCTGCCTGAGAGGGACTCAATAGATATTCATAGATATATATATACATAGGCTAGATAGTGTGCTAGATTGTTGTATGACAACTATGTGTTTGATGTTTAACTATCTGTGATATGTAATATAATATAGCGCGGGCTGTTAACCCACTGCGCCAACTGTACATTCAATACAATAAATGTTCTATATCCTAGCGAACAAAGTATTGTTGCCTGTATGAACCCGAACCGTTATTTAGATAAGAGTAAGATGATGACAACATGCTATATCATCTTATAGAAGTGTCTGACACAGTATATGTGCTATATCATCTTATGGAAGAGTCTGACACAGCTCATGTGCTATATCGTCTTATGGAAGTGTCTGACACAGTTCATGTGCTATATCATCTTATGGAAGTGTCTGACACAGTGCATGTGCTAAATCTTCTTATGGAAGTGTCTGACACAGTTCATGTGCTATATAATCTTATGGAAGTGTCTGACACAGTTTATGCTTGCTATATCATCTTATGGAAGTGTCTGACACAGTTCATGTACTATTTCATCTTATGGAAGTATCTGACATAGTTCACATGCTATATCATCTTATGGAAGTGTCTGACACAGTTTATATGCTATATCATCTTATGGTAGTGTCTGAAACAGTTCATGCTTGCTATATCATCTTATGGAAGTGCCTGACACAGTTTATGCTTGCTATATTATCTTATGGAAGTGTCTGACACAGTTCATGTACTATTTCATCTTATGGAAGTGTCTGACACATTTCACGCTTGCTATATCATCTTATGGAAGTGTCTGAACGAAAGATCGAACAAACGAACAGACTTTATTTTCAAAGGGTAAATAATTGGGCACGCAGGCCCGTCTTACATTCGGCCCTTCCAATCACTCATCTTTCTTTCATCAACAGTGCATAGGAAAAAAACATTGTCACATGAATATTGTAAACATAAACATTGCATATTACTATGTTATGAGACACATCAACTACCCTCCCACACATCTCCCATTCACTCCAACTCCACCACTCAACCACACATATAACCCACACACACATACATTCCACTACCCATCCACCACATCCCTACACCTACACATCTCCCAACCCACACACCTCTCACCCACCACACACCCCATCCACCCACACCCCAAGCACACATACATTCCCCAACCCACACATTCCCCACCCACACACATCCACCCACCTACACACATCTGCCCACCCACTCACATATCCTCTACCCGTCCCATTACCCACCAACAATCACACACCCACATATCCTCCTCCACCCACACACCTCCAATCTCCCAGTCAAACACACATTCCTCAGCTCACACAGTTCATGCATGCTATACAATCTTATGGAAGTGTTTTACACTGTTCATGTACTATATCATCCGATGGAAGTGTCTGACACAGTTCATGTGCTATATCGTCTTACGGAAGTGTCAGACTCAGTTCATGCTTTCTATATAGTCTTATGGTAATTTCTGACACAGTTCATGTGCTGTATCATCTTATGGAAGTGTCTTACACAGTTCATGTGCTATATCATTTTATGGAACTGTCTGACACAGATCATATGCTATATCGTCTTATGAAAGTGTCTGACACAATTCATGTGCTATATCATCTTATGGATGTGTCTGACACAGTTCATGTGCTATATCATCTTATGGAAGTGTCTGACACAGTTCATGTGCTATATCATCTTATGGTAGTGTCTGACATAGTTCATGCTCGCTATATCATATTATAGAAGTATCTGACACAGTTCATGTGCTATATCATCTTATGGAAGTGTCTGACACAGTTCATGTGCTATATCATCTTATAGAAGTGTCTGACACAGTATATGTGCTATATCATCTTATGGAAGAGTCTGACACAGCTCATGTGCTATATCGTCTTATGGAATTGTCTGACACAGTTCATGTGCTAAATCTTCTTATGGAAGTGTCTGACACAGTTCATGTTCTATATCCTCTTATGGAAGTGTCTGACATAGTTCACATGCTATATCATCTTATGGAAGTGTCTGACATAGTTCACATGCTATATCATCTTATGGATGTGTCTGACACTGTTCATATGCTATATCATCTTATGGTAGTGTCTGATACAGTTCATGCTTGCTATATCATCTTATGGAAGTGTCTGACACAGTTTATGCTTGCTATATCATCTTATGGAAGTTTCTGACACAGTTCATGTACTATTTCATCTTATAGAAGTGTCTGACACAGTATATGTGCTATATCATCTTATGGAAGAGTCTGACACAGCTCATGTGCTATATCGTCTTATGGAAGTGTCTGACACAGTTCATGTGCTATATCATCTTATGGAAGTGTCTGACACAGTTCATGTGCTATATCATCTTATGGAAGAGTCTGACACAGCTCATGTGCTATATCGTCTTATGGAAGTGTCTGACACAGTTCATGTGCTATATCATCTTATGGAAGAGTCTGACACAGCTCATGTGCTATATCGTCTTATAGAAGTGTCTGACACAGTTCATGTGCTAAATCTTCTTATGGAAGTGTCTGACACAGTTCATGTGCTATATAATCTTATGGAAGTGTCTGACATAGTTCACATGCTATATCATCTTATGGAAGTGTCTGACACAGTTCATATGCTATATCATCTTATGGTAGTGTCTGAAACAGTTCATGCTTGCTATATCATCTTATGGAAGTACCTGACACAGTTTATGCTTGCTATATCATCTTATGGAAGTGTCTGACACAGTTCATGTACTATTTCATCTTATGGAAGTGTCTGACACATTTCACGCTTGCTATATCATCTTATGGAAGTGTCTGACATAGTTCACATGCTATATCATCTTATGGTAGTGTCTGACACAGTTCATATGCTATATCATCTTATGGTAGTGTCTGAAACAGTTCATGCTTGCTATATCATCTTATGGAAGTGCCTGACACAGTTTATGCTTGCTATATCATCTTATGGAAGTGTCTGGCACAGTTCATGTACTATTTCATCTTATGGAAGTGTCTGACACATTTCACCCTTGCTATATCATCTTATGGAAGTGTCTGAACGATAGATCGAACGAACGAACAGACTTTATTTTCAAAGGGTAAATAATTGGGCACGCAGGCCCGTCTTACATTCGGCCCTTCCAATCACTCATCTTTCTTTCATCAACAGTGCATAGGAAAAAAACATTGTCACATGAATATTGTAAACATAAACAATGCATATTACTATGTTATGAGACACATCAACTACCCACCCACACATCTCCCATTCACTCCAACTCCACCACTCAACCACACATATAACTCACACGCACATACATGTCACTACCCATCCACCACATCTCTACACCTACACATCTCCCCACCCACACACCTCTCACCCACCACACACCCCATCCACCCACACCCCAAGCACACATACATTCCCCAACCCACACATTCCCTACCCACACACATCCACCCACCTACACACATCTGCCCACCCACCCACATATCCTCCCCCACCCACACACCTCCAATCACCCAGTCAAACACACATTCCTCAGCTCACACGGTTCATGCATGCTATACCATCTTATGGAATTGTTTGACACTGTTCATGTACTATATCATCTGATGGAAGTGTCTGACACAGTTCATGTGCTATATCGTCTTACGGAAGTGTCAAACTCAGTTCGTCTGCTGTATCGTCTTATGGCAATGTCTCACACAATTCATGATTGCAATATCGTCTTATGACAGTGTCTGACACAATTCATGCTCGCTATATCGTCTTATTGAAGTGACTGACACAATTCATGTACTATATCATCTTATGGAAGTGTCTGACACTGTTCATGTACTATATCATCTTATTAAAGTGTCTGACACAGTTCATGTACTATATCGTCTTATTAAAGTGTCTGACACAGTTCATGTACTATATCATCTTATGGAAATGTCTGACACTGTTCATGTACTATATCAGTGTTTAATCAGTGTTTACAGCAGGTAGAGAAGTTATTATACTAGGTGACTTCAACATAGATATTAGTAAATCCAACCAGACATGGGACGATATCATTCTTTCTTACAATTTCAAGCAACTAATAAACCGTCCCACAAGAGTTACTGACACATCCTCAACTATAATTGATCATATATATGTTACTTGTCCAGATAATATTATTGAATGTTCTGTTCCTGTTAGTACAGTTAGTGACCACTACCCGGTATGTTGTACATGGTCAAGAATTGGGTTCAAATCTCTTAAACATAAACATGTAAGTATCAAATTTAGAAATTTTAAAGCATTCAACCAAGATTTATTTTTGCAAGACTTAAGAAAAGCATCCCTTGATCACGTTTACCAACTTCCTGACCCGGACGATGCATTAGCTTTCTGGACGAAGACAGTCTACAATGTGTTCAATAAACACGTGCCAATCAAAGAAGTTCGAGTCAAAAATCAACATAAATCCCCCATGGGTCACTAGAGAAGTTCTGGAAATCATGAGAGAGCGAGATACAGCACACAAAAATAAAGATTTCATCAATTACCGCAGACTAAGGAATAAAGTTCAATATGAAATTCGTAGGATCAAACAAGATCATTTTAAACATTTGATTGTAGATAATTCAAACAGTACAAATATATGGAAGGCTATTAACTTGCTAACCAATAAGAAACGCCCTACAGAATCAGCAATACCAAATTCCATAACATGCGATGAATTCAGTTTGTTCTTTCAATCAGAAATAAAGAATCTAAAGTCTTCAATACCAGACTCATCGTGTAATTTAAGTTCACTGGCATCATTCTGTGAGGAGAAGTGCACCAGAAATATTCCCGCTGAGATTCCTTAATGTCTGTTGCAGACGTTTATAAATATCTCTTAAACCTCAAATCAACAAACTCGCACGGCCTAGATGGTATCAGTAATAGAATTCTTCGTTGTGCTGCACCAGTCATTAGCGAGTCCTTAACGTTCATATATAACCAGTGCCTAGCCAAAAACTACTTTCCATCTGCATTTAAAATTGCTAAAGTGTTTCCATCCATCCATCCATCATGTGCCATGCCGGTAAGCGTGGGCGGTCATGCTCTGCCATCTCACTCGATCACCAGAGTCGTGGATCAGCTCCGTGTTTCTGTCTCGACCATGCCACAAGGCCAAGCCATCCAGGTACTTGCTTCTAGGTCTTCCCCTTGGTCTGTTCCCCTCGATCTTACCAGCTGTCACCAAATTCTCCAATCCATTTCTTCTCATAACATGCCCAAAAAATTTTGACTGTCTACGTCTAATTTCTCTAATCAATTTACGATCTTCATTTGTTTCTTGAAGGACTTGTTCATTGGTCTTTCTGGCTGTCCATGGTATTCTTTGCATTTTCCTCAGAAACCACATCTCTACAGCCATCAGATGTTTTTCAGCCTGACTGCTCATTGTCCACGCTTCACATCCATACAAAAGTACAGGTTCAATGTAGCATCTCAACACTCTTTTTCTCGTTTCAATTGACATCTTTTTATTGGTCAATATGTTTTTCATCTTGCTAAAGGCTACTTTTGCCATGGCGATTCTTGTTCTAATCTCTTCAAGGCATCTCCCATCAGATGTTATTACTGTTCCGAGATAATTGTACCTGCTCACTTGTTGAAGAATATTCCCATTTACTTGTATATTACATTGTGGTATTTCGTCCTTCCTAGTGACGACCATAATCTGTGTCTTTTTACAATTTAATTCTAACCCTAGTTGTTCACTGTGTGTAACAATCGCATCTACTAAATTTTGCAGGTCCTGTTCATTGTCTGCAATCAAGACTGTATCATCTGCATATCTAATGTTATTGATGCATCGTCCCCCAATGTTGATTCCTTCCATATCTTCAATATTTCTGAAAATACTTTCACTGTACAGGGAAAACAGATCTGGAGACATTACACATCCCTGTCTCACACCCCTTTTAATAGGCTGATATTGGCTTACTTCATTATCAACTCTTATGGCAGCTTGTTGTTTCCAATATATGTTTTTTACAAGTCTAAGATCTTTTCCATCAATTTGTAGATCTTCAAGCATCCTTATCATGTTGACATGTCTCACTTTATCAAAAGCCTTTGTGTAGTCAATAAAGCAAAGGTGTAGATCTTTGTTTACTTCTATAGAACGTTCGATTATGTTTCTCAGTATATACACAGCATTTACTGTACCCTTGCCTTCCACAAACCCACATTGTTCTTCTCCTATTTCAGGTTGTATTTTCCTCCTAACTCTTTGCATGATAATTCTTAGCAAAATCTTCGTGATGTGACTCATTATACTAATTGTTCGATGTTGATCACATTCCAAGGCTCCTGATTTCTTTGGGATTGCAATAAATACAGAATTACATAACTCCTGAGGTATATTTCCAGTATCATATATTGTATTAAGCAGACTGGTAACTTGATCTATTCCATATTCTTCTAAAGCATTAATCATTTCTGTTGTGACGCTGTCTGAACCGGGGGTCTTGCCAGATTTCATATGGTTAAGAGCATTCTGAACCTCCATCTTCAAAATTGCTGGTCCTTCATTATTATTTTGAACATCATACTGTTCGTCTCTGTTATCGTCATACAGGTTTTTCACGTAATCTGACCATTCATGTAATATCTGATCTTTTTCTATTATGACTCTTCCATCTTTTGTCTTTAGGCAGCCTGCTGATGTACGTGTTCTTTGATTAGTAAGCTCCTGAATTCTTTTGTGCATTAGTTTCGCATTGTTACTGTTGTGTTGTTTTTCAATTTCTCTGCAATTTTTCTCAAGCCATGTTTCTTTTGCCTCCTTACATAAGGTTCTCACTTTTCTGTGAATTTCTTCATATTTGGCAGGATTATTTTTGTTCTGTCTTCTTGTTTCCATTAGTTGTAAAATTTCTTCAGTCATCCATGTCTTACGGCCCACTTTCTTTACTTTTGGAATAGTTTTTTCTGCTGCGCAACTGATTGAATTCTTCATCGTTTCCCATTGATCATCTACATCTTGAAACAGGATCTCTAGATCAGACAATATATCAAATTTGTTCTTTACTTCTATGTTAAAATTATCTTGTATTTCTTTGTCAGTTTTCAATTTGCACAAGTCATATTTAGGGTTTCCTGCTGTATACTTGACTTTCTTTAACTTTACCCTCAATGTGCCTGTAATTAATCTGTGATCACTGTAACAGTCTGCATTTGGAACTGTTTTTACGACTGTTAACGCATTTCGAAACCTTTTGCTAATCAGGATGTAATCTATCTGGTTTTTAATCCTGCTGTCTGGACTCCTCCATGTCCATAATCTTCTAGGATGCTGTTTAAACCAGGTGTTTCCTACAACCATTTCTTGTTCTTTTGCCCATTCTACAAGTCTGTATCCTCTTTCATTTCTCTCTCCCAAACCATGGTTGCCTACACTGCATCCATCGCCTTGCTGTCCTATTTTTGCGTTGAAATCACCCATTATGATATTTATTTCTGATTTTTTGCAGTTCTTCAAAGCAGACTCCACGTCATTATAAAATTCCTCTATGCTTTCTTCACTGCTTTCACTTGTTGGGGCATATACTTGAATGACATTTATTTTAAAAGGTCTTCCGTTTACTTTTACTAATAGGACTCTGTCTGACACAGCATGATATCCTTTGACAGAATTTGATGTTTGCTTATCTAATATAATGGCTACACCTCTTTGCTGTTCTTCTCCCCCAGAGTAAATAATCTTACAATCCTCTCCTGTCCTTATCCCTGCTCCTTTCCATCTCGTTTCCGATATTCCTAATATGTTAATCTTCTCTCTCTCCATTTCTTTTTTGATGTTTTCTAACTTTCCATCTGCATTCATTGTTCTAACGTTCCAAGTTCCTACTTTCAATGATATTAATCTGTTGCACCTAGTAGCCTGTTGACGGTCTGGAGTCACCTGGTGCGCATGACTATCCCTACCGGGCGAGGTTGCTCCTATGGAGCACCCATTTACGCCGTTTCTCTGATTATCGATGATTTCACACAACATGATTTTCTTGGCATGTGTAAAGAAGGTAGTTTGCCATTGCTTTCCTTCCTAGCAGTGACCATACTGGTCAGTGACCGTAGCCATTGTCTCCTCAAAAAAGAGATACTCTGCCTACCGTCGTGAAGGTGGAGACCATAACCTACAACTATCTGTTGGCTGCTCTCCATCTTCATCCACCACCTGCATCCATGGCTTCACGTAACCCTGATCGGGGGGCTAAACGGGTACTCCACCTTGCCCAAGGGTGTCCCGTAGGCTAGCGGAGGGAAGGAGGCGCCTTACTTCTCCTTTGATAGGGGATACCCCTACCCCGCTACCCTACAAAAGTGTTTCCGCTAATTAAAAATGGCTCAATCGATAATAGCGTTTTGGGTAATTATAGACCTATTTCCTTACTATCGTCGCTATCAAAACCACTAGAAAAACACATTCATAATATAACGTTGCACCATTTAATTAACAACGATCTAATAATTAACAGTCAATCTGGGTTTCGACCTAAATATTCTTGCCATAGTGCTCTAACAAACATGACCGATAACTGGCACTTAAACATCAACAACGGGAGAATTTGTGGAGCGGTGTTTGTAGACTTTAAAAAAGCTTTTGATATGGTAGATAACGATATTTTAATTAGAAAACTGAAACAAATGAAGACAAGCACCAACATGGTGAACATAATTACGTCATGTCAATCCGAAAGACAACAAGTCGTGTCCTTCAACAACTGTCTATCAAGACCCACACAACTTAATATTGGTGTGCCTCAGGGCTCAATACTAGGTCCGCTGCTTTTTGCAGTTTATATTAATGATCTTCCTTTATATATCAATACAACTTGTGATCTATTTGCAGAACGACTGTACTATATATACTAGTCAAGAAAACCGTAGTGAATTAGAGAATTCTTTACAAAAGGAACTTGATAATCTTACTAGATGGAGCAATGAAAACCGCATGCAAATTAACATCGACAAAACCAAATCCATGCTAATAACGACCAGACAAAAACTACAGACACTAGCAATAACTGGACCACCACTCGAACTCCGCATGGGCTCGTTACCTATAGTTAATGTGACTGAACATAAAACACTAGGTCTTTTAATTGACAGCCATTTGAACTGGAGCTCTCATGTTCACGCTCTTACCAAGAAAATAGCACAAAAAGTTTACCAACTTGCTAAAATTCAGCACTTCCTGGACGAAAGCACACGAAAAATATTCTATACATGCTATATCCAATCACATCTCGATTACTGTTCCACAGTTTGGGATGGTTGCCCTAAATCTAATTTAAAACGACTATGTTCTCTTCAAAACCGCGCTATTCGTCTGGTTTCTGGCATAAAGCACGTTGAAAGTAATAATTTGTACAGTCATCTAAGACTTCTACCACTTCAAAAGCGCTTCCTTTTCAACAAAGCCAAATTAGTGAATAAAATTATATCTCAAAATACCCCAGAGTATCTTCTGCCGCTGATTCAATCTAATGCAATGAACAGCAAGCGCCTAAATTTGTTACATGTCTCAAAGCCTAGATTGGACCTATACAAAACATGTTTCGCCTATTCTGGTGCTCACTTATGGAATGGTCTGCCTCCAGATCTGAAAACTCCAATGAGTCCCTACACATTTAACCGAAAACTCTTTCAATATTTAATCCATATCGACTATATGCCACCATAATTCATTTACTTGTATAATTGTTCATTATAATTGTTCACTATATATGTGTGTGCGTGTTGTGTGTGTGTGTGTGTGTGTGTGTGTGTGAGAGAGAGAGAGAGAGAGAGAGAGAGAGAGAGAGAGAGAGAGTGAATGTGTGTGTGCGCACGTGCATGCGTGTGTGTGGAGAGAGTGATTGAGCGAGAAATGGTGGGGGAATGTGTCAGTGCATGCATTCGTACGTGTATGTGTGAGAGTAAGTGAGGGAGTGTGTGCGTGAGTGCATGCGTTCATGCGTATATGTATGTGTGACAGAGTGTGATTGAGAGAGTGTGTGTGTGTGTGTGTGCATGAAGGATTGTGTGTGAGGGAGTGAGACAGTGGGAGAGTTGTTGTGTTAGTGTGTGTGTGTGAGCGCGCGCATGCGTGTGAGTGTGTGTATATGAAAGAATACACTGAGAGAGAGAAAGAGAGAGAGAGAGAGAGAGAGAGAGAGAGAGAGAGAGAGAGAGAGAGCTGAGCAGATGCATGTCATGTAACACGCATGTTATGTAACACGCGAATCCATGTGTTTGTGTATTCTCATCTGTCATATTATCAGTTAAATACCATTTGATTTTATCATGTATAATCTAAACTTATGTTCATTACTGTAGTTTGAGTGAGAGAGTGAGTGAGTGTGAATGAGAGACAGAATGAGTGAGAGTGAATGAGTGAGCGTGAGAGTGAATGAGTGAGAGTGAATGAGTGAGCGTGAGAGTGAATGAGTGAGCGTGAGAGTGAATGAGTGAGCGGGAGAGTGAATGAGTGAGAGTGAATGAGTGAGCTGGAGAGTGAATGAGTGAGCGTGAGAGTGAATGAGTGAGCGTGAGGGTGAATGAGTGAGCGGGAGAGAGAATGAGTGAGCGTGAGAGTGAATGAGTGAGCGTGAGGGTGAATGAGTGAGCGGGAGAGTGAATAAGTGAGCGTGAGAGCGAATGAGTGAGCGGGAGAGTGAATGAGTGAGAGTGTGTGTGTGTGTGGGTGAATGAGTGAGAGTGAATGAGTGAGCATGAGAGTGAATGAGTGAGAGTGTGTGTGAGTGTAGGTGAATGAGTGAGAGTGAATGAGTGAGCGTGAGAGTGAATGAGTGAGCGGGAGAGTGAATGATTGAGCGGGAGAGTGAATGAGTGAGCGGGAGAGTGAATGAGTGAGCGGGAGAGTGAATGAGTGTGCGGGAGAGTGAATGAGTGTGCGGGAGAGTGAATGAGTGAGCGTGAGAGTGAATGAGTGAGTTTGAGAGTGAATGAGTGAGCGGGAGAGTGAATGATTGAACGGGAGAGTGAATGAGTGAGCGTGAGAGTGAATGAGTGAGCGTGAGAGTGAATGAGTGAGCGTGAGAGTGAATGAGTGAGAGTGAATGAGTGAGCGTGAATGAGTTAGCGTGAGAAGGAATGAATGAGCGTGAGAGTGAATCAGTGAGCGGGAGAGTGAATGATTGAGCGTGAGAGTGAATGAGTGAGCGTGAAAGTAAATGAGTGAGCGTGAGAGTGAATGAGTGAGCGGCAGAGTGAATGAGTGAGCGAGACAGTGAATGAGTGAGCGTGAGAGTGAATGAGTGAGCGTGAGAGTGAATACGTGAGAGTGAATGAGTGAGCGGGAGAGTGAATGAGTGAGCGTGAGAGTGAATGAGTGAGCGGGAGAGTGAATGAGTGAGCGGGAGTGTGAATGAGTGAGCGGGAGAGACAGAATGAGTGAGAGTGAATGAGTTAGCGGGAGAGTGAATGAGTGAGCAGGAGAGTGAATGAGTGAGCGTGAGATTGAATGAGTGAGCGGGAGAATGAATGAGTGAGCGGGAGTGTGAATGAGTGAGCGGGAGAGACAGAATGAGTGAGAGTGAATGAGTGAGCGGGAGAGTGAATGAGTGAGCAGGAGAGTGAATGAGTGAGCGTGAGAGTGAATGAGTGAGCGGGAGAGTGAATGAGTGAGCGGGAGAGTGAATGAGTGAGCGGGAGAGACAGAATGAGTGAGCGTGAGAGTGAATGAGGGAGTGTGAGAGTGAATGAGTGAGCGGGAGAGTGAATGAGTGAGCGGGAGAGTGAATGAGTGAGTGTGTGTGTGTGTGTGAGTGAATGAGTGAGAGTGAATGAGTGAGAGTGAGAGTGAATGAGAGAGAGAGAGAGAGTGTGTGTGTGTGTGTGTGGTGTGTGTGTGTGTGTGTGTGTGTGTGTGTGTGGGGCGCGCTGGCATCACTACTTTTACGTCACATACTTTTTATGTACATATTTTTCTCTCCATGTTTAGCCTTGTTTATGTTTACAATATTCATTTCACAATGTTTATTTTTTCTTCCTATGTAAATGTATAATGCTCTTGATGAACGAAAGACAAGTGATTGGCAGGGCCGAATGTAAGACGGGCCTGCGCGCCCAATTTGTGACCCTAATAAAGTTGATTTATCATCTTATGGAAGTGTCTGACACAGTTCATGTACTATATCATCTTATGGAAGAGTCTGACACAGTTCATGTACTATATCATTGTATGGAAGTGTGTGACACAGTTCATGTGCTATATCATCTTATGGAAGTGTCTGACACAGTTCATGATACCTATATCATCTTATGTAAGTGACTGACACAGTTCATGTGCTATATCATCTTATGGAAGTGCCTGATACAGTTCATGTACTATATCATCTCATGGAAGAGTCTGACACAGTTCATGTACTATATCATTTTGTGGAAGTGTCTGACACAGTTCATGTGCTATATCATCTTATGGAAGTGTCTGACACAGACCAAGTGCTAAATTGACTTACGGAAGTGTCAGGTTCAGTTCATCTGCTGGATCGTCTTATGGCAATGTCTCACACAATTCATGATTGCGATATTGTCTTATGGCAGTGTCTGACACAATTCATGCTCGCTATATCGTCTTATTGCAGTGTCTGACACAATTCATATGTTATATCATCTTATGGAAGTGTCTGACACAGTTCTTGCTTGCTATATCATCTTATGGAAGTGCCTGACACAGTTCATGTGCTATATCATCTTATGGAAGTGTCTGACATAGTTCATGTGCTATATCAATTTATGGAAGTGCCTGATACAGTTCATGATCCCTATATCATCTTATGGAAGTGTCTCACACAGTTCATGCTCGCTATATCGTCTTATGGAAGTGCCTGATACAGTTCATGATCCCTATATCATCTTATGGAAGTGTCTCACACAGTTCATGCTCGCTATATCGTCTTATGGAAGTATTTGACACAGTTCATACTCGCTATATGGTCTTATCGGAGTGTTTGACACAGTTCGTGCTCGGTATATCGTCTGATCGAAGTGTCTGAACGAACGGACGAACGAACGAACGTCTTTATTTTCAAAGGGTTAAGAATTGGGCACGTAGGCCCGTATTATAGTGTAGAGGTGTTACACACAGGTTAGTAGGCACGTGATGATCGTACAGCACACAAGACTCCGTTGTTTAGAACATTCTTTATTAGTCGAATCGTTCAACTACAGCACAATGATGGTAGGCTCAAATCCCGATGTTTACATGTTTCCTACCCTTCTTGCTAGCTGGCCCCCAAGTGACGCGTGTCCCAGCCTAGATACACTTCTTCATTCGTGCACACACGTTCACTAGCTATGGTTTTCCCACTAGTCAAGGAATGCGCAGCATTCCTTAACTCTTTACTCCTAATCTACTCCCTTTACTGTTACACCCGTCTGACATTTTGCCCTTCTTCTCTATTTACACTCATACATTCTTTCATTCAATATCATTTACGAAGAAAATTTTGACAACAAAAGAAAAGTAGCATTAAAACGCGTAAAACATAATCAATAATAAATGACTCAATGAGGCAGTGTTTAACATGGGCATTATAAATACCAAAGGAGGGTGTAACGTGCCATAAATATGGGAATGTTTTGTGGCTAGTTGTTGTTTGAGATAAGTTACCATTATTATTGTCTTTTCTTCTGACACAGTTCAAGCTTGCTATTTAGTCTTATGGATGTTTCTCACACAAATCTTGCTCGCTATATCGTCTTATGGAAGTGTCTTACACAGTTCTAGCTCGCTTTATTGTCTTATGGAAGTGTCTGTCACAGTTCATTTTCTCTATAACGTCTTATGAAAGTGGCTGACACTTTTCAGTTTTGCTATTTCATCTGATGGAAGTCTCTGACATAGTTCGTGTTCGCTATATTGTCATATGGATGTGTCTGGGACAGTGCATGCTCGCTTTATCATCTTATGGAAGTGTCTGACACAGTTCAAGCTTGCGGTCAGTTCAAAATTGCTATATAGACTTATGGAAGTGTTTTGCACAGTTAATTCTCGCTATATCGTCGTATGGACATATCTGACACAGTTCAAACATGCTATATCGTCTTATAGAAGTGACTGATACAGTTCATACTCGCTACATCGTCTTCTGTAAGTGTCTGAACGAACGAACGAACGAGCGAACAGACTTTATTTTCAAAGGGTAACAAATTGGGCACGCAGGCCCGTCTTACACTCGGCCCTTCCAATCACTCATCTTTCTTTCATCAACAGTGCATAGGAAAAAAAACATTGTCACATGAATTTTGTAAACATAATCAATGCATATTACTATGTTATGAGACACATCCACCACCCACCCACACATCCCCCATTCACTCCAACTCCCCACCCAACCACACACACATACAATACATTCCCCCACCCATCCACCACATCCCTACACCTACACGTCTCCCCACCCATACACACCTCTAACCCACCACACATCCCATCCACCCACACCTCAAGCACACATACATTCAATAACCTACACATCCCCCACCTACACACATCACACCACCCACTCACATGTCCTCTACCCTCCCATTTCCCACCAACAATCACTCACCCAATATCCTCCTCCACCCACACACCTCCAACCACCCAGCCAAATACACATTCACAGCCACACACACACATCTCCCCGTCAACTCACATATTCCGCACCTACCCACGCACAAATTCCGCACTCACCCACATAATCTCCCATCTCCCCCAGCCCACTCACAGATCCCGAGCCCACACCTACAAACACCCCCCACCATCTCCTAACCTGCACACACTCACCCACCCACATATCCTCTTCCCACCCACACATGCTCTATCCACCCATCCCCCAACCAAACATCCCCTAACTGCACACCCTTACTCATATACAATCACCCACCCACACATCCTCCATCCACCCATTCCCCCAGCCACACATCCCTTAACCACACACCCCTACCCATATACACACACATCCCCACCCACGCACAATCTCCCCACCCATACAAACATCCTTCACACACATCCCCACCCACCAACACATTCCCCATTCACAAACACACATCTCCCATCCACGCACACACAACCCACACACACATCCCCAACCCATACATTCATCCCCTCACACATCCCTAGACACACGTACTTATCCCTCAACCACTAACACCCACACATCCCTTACCCACTCATCAACACATACATCTCCTAACCCACACTCACACATCCCAACCACCCATCTAAGCACATATCCCCCACCCTCACATACATCCTTCACCCACCCGCAAACCCAACCACACCTTCACCCACCCAAACAAACATCATTTATCCACACCCAGCTCCCCTCCCACACAACACCACACCCACACACATCCCAAAGACACATCCCCGACACACATCTATCCACACATCTCCTACCCATCCACACATCCCCCAACTACAATCACCCTCACTACCCACACATACTTCCTCCATCCAGCCACACACACCCCCACCCAGCCAGACATATCCCCCACCCACACACACATCTGCAAATCCATCACCCACACCCATCACGCACCCCTCCCCCAACCCACACACATTCACCCACACATCTCTCACCCACACACACTCCCCACTCATCCACCCAAACATCCCACACCCATACACCTCCCTCACCCACACACACATCCCCAAACCCACAACTACCCCCACCTGCACACATCTCCCACCCACCACATATCCTCACACCCACATCTACCCACCCACACATATACCCCCACCCATCCCATAACCCACCATCAATCATCCATATACTTACTCACACGTACTCACATAACACCCGAATATGCACTCCCTCGCATACACTGCATGCATGCACACTTAAACATACAAAGATATACAATACATACACGATCACACACACACACACTCATCCATACACACATACATACACGCACATGCATATAAACGCATAAAAACACATGAACGCACACCTTAACACACGTACAGACATACACACAGAGGCACACACAGATACACACATGTACACACAGATACACCCATACACACATCCAGACATGCACACACATACATCACACTTTCTCATGCACTCTCTCATTCACCCACGCTCTCTCTTTTACACACTCACTCGCTCTCACACTCACTCATTCGCGCACATACACGCATACCCACAAATTCTCTCTCACTCACTCACGCTCCCTTACTCACTCATTTACTCGATGACTCTCTAACTCACACTCACTCACTAACTTTCACACTCTATCACACAGACAGGCAGACACACAACACACCCACTCTCTCAGATTCACTCATTCTCTAACTAAATCTCTCACACATATGTCCACACACACACTCACTTTTACACTCACTCAGGCACACGCGCATGCATACTCTCTCACTCTCACTCATACTAATTATTCCACTCACACTCTTTCTCACTCACTCTCTCACCCACTGTCTCGTTCACACACATACAGTGAAGAATGATAGTGGAAAAATGATACTAGTAGGTGACTTATGGAGGCATATAGTCGGTATGAAGTAAGTATTGAAAGATTTTTCGGTTGAATGTGTAGGGAATCATTGGTGTTTTCAGTTCTGGTGGAAGGCTATTCCACAAGTGAGCACCAGAGTATGCAAAACAAGTTTTGTATAAGTCCACTCTAGGCTTAGGAAGCTGTAATAAATTTAAGCGCTTACTGTTCATTGCATTAGATTGAATTAACGGTAGAAGATACTCTGGGGTATTTTCAGATATAATTTTATTCACTAATTTGGCTTTGTTAAAAAGGAAGCGCTTTTGAAGTGGTAGAAGTCTTAGATGGCTGTATAATTTATTACTTTCAACGTGCTTTATGCTAGAAACTAGACGTATGGCGCGGTTTTGAAGCGGACACAATAGTTTCATATTAGATTTAGGGCAGCCATCCCAGACTGTGGAACAATAATCGAGAGGTATTGGATATAGGATGCATAGAATATTTTACGTGTGCTTTCATCCAAAAAGTGTTGAATTTTAGCAAGTTGGTAAACTTGTTGTGCTATTCTCTTGGTAAGGGCGTGAACATGAGGGCTCCAGTTTAAATGTCTGTCAATTAAAAGACCTAATGTTTTATGTTAATTTACATTAATTATAGGTAACGTGTCCACTTGGAGCTCGAGCGGTATCCCAGTTATGGCTAGGGTCTGTAGTTTTTGTCTGGTCGTTATTAGCATGGATTTGGTTTTGTCGATGTTAATTAACATGCGATTTTCATTGCTTCATCTACTAAGGTTGTCAAATTCGTTTTGTAAAGAGCTCTCTAAGTCACAAAGGCTCTCTTGACTTGTATAAATAGTGCAGTCGTCCGCAAATAGATCACACGAAGTATTGAGGTATAAAGGAAGATCGTTAATATACACTGCAAAAAGCAGCGGACCTAGTATTGAGCCCTGAGGCACCCCAAAATTAAGTTGTGTGGGTCTTGATAGACAGTTATTGAAGGACACTACTTGTTGTCTGTCTGATAAAAATGACGTAATTAGGTTCACCATATTGGTGCTAGTCTTCATGTGTTTTAATTTTCTAATTAAAATATCACTTTCTACCATATCAAAGGCCTTTTTAAAGTCTACAAATACTGCTCCACAAATGTTGCCATTGTTGATACAAAGATGCCAGTTATCTGTCATTTTTGTAAGGGCACTATGGCAAGAATATTTAGGTCGAAACCCAGATTGACTGTCAATTATTAGACCGTTGTTAATTAAATGATGTAGTGTTATTTTATGCATGTGTTTTTCTAATGGCTTTGATAGCGACGATAGTAAGGAAATAGGTCTATAATTACCCAAGACGCTAATATCAGTTGAGCCATTTTTAAGTAGAGGATACACTTTAGCAACTTTAAAGGCAGATGGAAAGTAGTTTATGGATAGGCACTGCTTATATATGAACGTTAAGGACTCACTAATAATAGGTGCAGCACACCGAAGAATTCTATTACTGATACCATCTAGGCCTTCTGAATTTGTTGCTTTGAGATTCGAGAGATATTTATATACTTCTGCAACAGACATCAAGGGAATCTCAGGGGGAATATTTCTAGAGCACTTCCTTTCACAGAATGATGACAGTGAACTTAAATTACATACTGAGTCTGGTATTGAGGACTTTAGATTCTCTATTTCTGATTGGAAGAAGTAACTGAAATCCTCGCATGTTATAGAGTTTGGTATTGCTGACTCTGAAGCGAGTTTCTTGTTGGTTAGCGAGTTAATAGCCTTCCATATATTTGTGTTATTTGATTTATCTACAATCAAATTTTTGAAATGATCTTTCTTTATCCTACGAATTTCATATTTAACTTTATTTCTTAGTCTGCGGTAATTGATAAAATCTTGATTTTTGTGTGCTGTATCTCGTTCTCTCATGATTTCGAGAACTTCGCTAGTGACCCACGGGGACCTATGTTGATTCTTGACTCGAACTTCTTTGACTGGCACATGTTTATCAAATACATTGTAGACTGTCTTTGTCCAGTAGGCTAGTGCATCATCCGGGTCAGGAAATTGGTAAACATGTTCAAGGGCTGCATTTTTTAAGTCGTCTAAAAATAAATTTTGGTTGAGAGCTTTAAAGTTTCTAAATTTGATGCTTAAATGTTTATTTTTAGGAGTTTTGAACCCAATTTTCGACCATGTACAACATATTGGGTAATGGTCACTAACTGCACTAACAGGAACAGAACATTCGGTAATATTAACTGGACAAGTAACATATATATGATCAATTATAGTTGAGGAGGTGTAAGATAGAATGATATCTTCCCATGTCTGGTTGGATTTAGTAATATCTATGTTAAAGTCACCTAATATCATGACTTCTCTACCTGCTGTAAACACCCTATCCATCATTGTAGTTAAACAGTCATACCAACTATACCCAGCACAGGAATTTCGATATAGGTATCCAATGAGAAACGGTTGCTGGCTGACTTGCTTCACCTCTAACCAAACACATTCTATCTCTTCTATCTCGAGATCACTTCTACGGGAACAGTTGACATCGAGCTTGCTATATCGTCTTAAGGAAGTGTCTGACACAGTTCAAGCTTGCTATATCGTCCAATGGAAGTGTTTGACACATTTCAAGCTTGCTATATCGTCTTATGAACGTGTCTGACACATGTATAGCTTGCTATATAGTTCAATGGAAGTGTCTGACTGTCAAAAATCCCAATAAGTGTTTAGAGAGTTAAGAATATAAGTTATAGAGCTAAGACAGAGTCTAGTAGAAGACACCAGACAGGAGAGACACCAGCGCTATAAATAGCTTCACAACGGGAGACACTTGTGTCAACCAAGGGAGCATTGAGTACAGGTGAGCGAGGGTTTCCCCAAGACATTGGGAAACTCGCCTCTACGAGTAACCGTGGAGTACCAGGTTACTCGAGTGAACTGGCCAGCGTGCTGGGACACTATGCACGCAAGACTCGCCAGCGCACGGAGAATCCAACGTCCGTGTTTGAACACGCAATTAGAAGCGTGAGGACAGACCAGGACTGAGACGACTAGAGAGTAGACGTGTTCCTTACGAATGCTATAAGTTTCTAGACAATAGTGATTGTTAGGCTTTAGATTTCATTCAGTGATTAATAGTATCATTACCACCTCTTCATTGCATCTATGTAACGTACCATGTTGTTTATTGTCAATGAAGTATTCCGCTCGCAGAGCTTGTTTATCGTCAGCTCTAAATAAATTGCATTCCTTTTGCAAATGACACGAGTTATTATTTCGTGTGGTGCAAAAGTAGGGGAGTCCTGAAAGACCTGTCGCAAGCACAGTTCGTGCTCGCAATATCATCTTATGGAAGCTTCTGACACAGTTCAAGCTTGCTATATCTAGTTTATATATAGTTTAATCTCTTGTACTGTTTACATCATCTTATAGTTTAATCCCTTGCACTGTTTACATCATCTTATAGTATAATATTTTTAAACTGTTTACATCATCTTATAGTTTAATCCCTTGTACTGTTTACATCATCTTATAGTATAATATTTTTGTACTGTTTACATCATCTTATAGTTTAATCCCTTGTACTGTTTACATCATCTTATAGTTTAATCTCTTGTACTGTTTACACCATCTTATAGTTTAATCTCTTGTACTGTTTACACCATCTTATAGTGTAATATTTTTGTACTGTTTACATAATCTTATAGTTTAATCCCTTGCACTGTTTACATTATCTTATAGTTTAATCCCTTGTACTGTTTACATCATCTTATAGTTTAATCTCTTGTACTATTTACATCATCTTATAGCTTAATCTTTTGCACTGTTTACATCATCTTATAGTTTAATCCCTTGTACTGTTTACATCATCTTATAGTTTAATCTCTTGTACTGTTTACATCATTTTATAGTTTAATCCTTTTCACTGTTTACATCATCTTATAGTTTAATCCCTTTCACTGTTTACATTATCTTATAGTTTAATCCCTTGTACTGTTTACATCATCTTATAGTTTAATCTCTTGTACTATTTACATCATCTTATAGTTTAATCTTTTGCACTGTTTACATCATCTTATAGTTTAATCCCTTGTACTGTTTACATCATCTTATAGTTTAATCCCTTTCACTGTTTACATCATCTTATAGTTTAATCCCTTGCACTGTTTACATTATCTTATAGTTTAATCCCTTGTACTGTTTACATCATCTTATAGTTTAATCCCTTTCACTGTTTACATCATCTTATAGTTTAATCCCTTGCACTATTTACATCATCTTATAGTTTAATCAATTGCACTTTTTACACCATCGTGTAGTTTAATTCCATGCTGTGTTTACACAAACTTATAGTTTAATCCTTTGCATTGTTTACACCATCCTATAGTTTAATCAACATAACCAACCTTTATCCAACGGCAGCATTTCCACATCTACCAATGAAGGTACCCGATAAACTGGATAGAAGAAACATTTCAAACTGAACATATTAGTGTCTTCTTAAGAGTTTCTTATCCTTATATCTGTCCTTTATCATGACATAGTATACATTATATGGATTACGGTCATTACTATCAACATCATTATTATTGTTTTGTTTCCTTCCTCCTTCTTCTGTCGCTGCCACTCCTCCTCCTCCTCTTCCTCCTCCTCCCTTTCCCCCTCCTTTTCCTCCTCCTCCTTCTTCCTTCTTATTCTTCTACTTCTTCTTCTCTTTCTCCTCCTCCTCATTGTTGTTGTTGTTGTTGTTGTTGTTGTTGTTGTTGTTCTTCTTCTTCTTCTTCTTCTTCTTCTTCTTCTTCTTCTTCTTCTTCTTCTTCTTCTTCTTCTTCGTCTTCTTCTTCTTCTTCTTCTTCTTCTTCTTCTTCTTCTTCTTCTTCTTCTTCTTCTTCTTCTTCTTCTTCTTCTTCTTCTGTTCTCAGTGAGCTTCGTCTCACGTCTATATTACCATTTACATCAATTACTCTGTTTCAATTACACATTTTAGACAACTTCGTCATTTTAACGTCAGCCTTTTGAGAATTTAACCTCACACCAATATTGGGTATGTACACAGATATTTTTATGGGCATAGCGTGCTACATTAGATTGAAAGTTTGGTTTGTGTGAATGTCTTTGTGTGTGTCTGTGGCCATATTTATACAGCGGAAGAACGCGTACATGCATAAAACTGTCTATATCCAGAATGAATTCTTACTGACCTCCTGTCTGTTCTCCAAGCACTCATACCCAACTAAAATCTACAACTACAAGATTTACTGTGTGTTCTCCAAGCACGCATGCCCAACTAGCATCTACAGCTACAAGATCTACTTCCTATTCTCCAAGTACTCATTCCCAACTAGCATCCACAGCTACAAGATCTACTTCCTATTCTCCAAGTACTCATTCCCAACTAGCATCCACAGCTACAAGATCTACTTCCTATTCTCCAAGTACTCATGCCCAACTAGCATCCACAGCTGCAAGATCTACTGCCTATTCTCCAAGTACTCATGCCCAACTAGCATCCACAGCTACAAGATCTACTTCATATTCTCCAAGTACTCATTCCCAACTAGCATCCACAGCTACAAGATCTACGTCCTATTCTCCAAGTACTCATGCCCAACTAGCATCCACAGCTACAAGATCTACTTCCTATTCTCCAAGTACTCATGTCCAACTAGTATCCACAGCTATAAGATCTACTTCCTATTCTCCAAGTACTCATTCCCAACTAGCATCCACAGCTACAAGATCTACTTCCTATTCTCCAAGTACTCATGCCCAACTAGTATCCAGAGCTATAAGATCTACTTCCTATTCTCCAAGTACTCATTCCCAACTAGCATCCACAGCTACAAGATCTACTTCCTATTCTCCAAGTACTCATGCCCAACTAGCATCCACAGCTACAAGATATACTTCCTATTCTCCAAGCAATCATGCCCAACTAGCATCCACAGCTACAAGATCTACTTCCTATTCTCCAAGTACTCATCCCAACTAGCATCCACAGCTACAAGATCTACTTCCTATTCTCCAAGTACTCATTCCTAACTAGCATCCACAGCTATAAGATCTACTTCCTATTCTCCAAGTACTCATACCCAACTAGCATCCACAGCTACAAGATCTACTTCCTATTCTGCAAGTACTCATACCCAACTAGCATCTACAACTAAAAGATCTACTGTCTGTTCTCCAAGCACTCATGTCCAACTAGCATCTAGTAGTAGGCCTCTTTCAGTCCTGAAGGACTATAGAGTTGTGCCGCTTGGGAGGTGCCTGGCAGCACCGCTGGTGACTGTATAGTCCAATTCGAGAATGACAATCTCTGTCACAGTTTCCGCATCTGTGAGACGAGGCAAGTCCTGCAGTAAGTGACTGCTCTTTGAGCCTGTGCCGTCTCTCCTCAGTTTTTTGGATCTGATTGCGCTCAAAGAGCACCAGTCCGTTTCGTACATCTCTTCTCCAGGAGCATCTGTCTGTTGCAACTCTCTCCCACGTGTCTGGATCTATTCCAATGGTTTTCATATCTTGTTTACACACATCCCTATATCGCATTTGGGGTCTTCCGGTTGGCCTCTTTCCTGTGGCTAGTTCTCCGTAAAGGAGATCTTTGGGAATACGTCCGTCCTCCATTCGAGATACGTGGCCCAACCACCGGAGGCGTCTCTGCTTGAGGAGGGTGTGCACTGTGGTAATATCTGCTCTTTCAAGCACCTGTTTGTTTGTTATGTGGTCTTTCCATGTTATGCCCAGGATACGTCTCAGACATCTTATGTGGAAGGAATTCAACTTCCTTTCCTGTCTTGAGTACAGGGTCCAGGATTCAGACCCGTAGAGTAGTGTGCTAACAACACAAGCTTTATATACTTGAGCTTTTGTACGCTCTGTTAGTCTATTATTCTCCCAAACTCTTTTAGCTAGCCTGGAAAATGTTGTGGCTGCCTTTCCAATGCGTCTGTCGATTTCTGTCTCTAATGAAAGATTATCTGATATTGTCGATCCCAGATACACAAAATCGTGGACGACTTTCAATTCATAATTAGAGATTTTGATTGACGGAGGCGCATCAGCATCTTGTTCCATCACCTGTGTTTTATTTAGGCTAATGGTGAGCCCAAAGTCTTTGCACGCAGCTGCAAAACGATCTATGAGCCTTTGGAGATCTTCTGCTGTATGAGTAGTTAGTGCTGCATCATCTGCAAAAAGTAGTTCTCTTACGCATCTTGGTCTTATTTTGGTCTTTGCCTTGAGTCTTGATGGGTTAAAAAGTTTGCCATCAGATCTTGTGTGGAGGTATATGCCTTCAGTGGCAGTCCCAAATGCTTGCCTTAAGAGAACAGCAAAGAAGATACCAAAGAGTGTAGGAGCAAGCACGCATCCCTGCTTTACTCAGCTGCTGATGCTGAATGACTGGGATGTTGAGCCGTCAAATAAAATGGTCCCCTGCATGTTTTCGTGGAATGATTTCACGAGACTAAGAAGGGTGGGTGGACATCCAACCTTTTCAAGGACCTTAAAAAGGCCGCTTCTGCTCACGAGGTCAAATGCCTTTGTGAGGTCGATGAAGGCTATATATAATGGCTTCCTCTGTTCTCTGCACTTCTCTTGGAGCTGCCGGAGTGAGAAAATCATATCGATGGTGGACCTGTTGGGTCTAAATCCGCACTGCGATTCGGGGTAGATTCTTTCAGCAAGAATGTGTAATCTTTTAAGGATTACTCTGGCAAAAATCTTGCCTGTAATGCTGAGAAGGGAAATGCCGCGATAGTTGTTGCAGTCGCTTCTGTCGCCTTTGTTTTTATAAAGGGTAACGATGTTTGCGTCTTTCATATCTTGTGGTATTGATTTTTCTCTCCAGCAGAGCTGTAATATTGCATACAGTTCTGGGATGATTGTTTCTTTGCTACATTTTAAAATTTCAGGTGGAATACTATCTTTTCCAGGTGCCTTGCCGGATTTGAGAGAGTCTAGTGCTTCGCTGATTTCTGTGAGGCAAGGTTCGTTATCCAAGGCATGCATGGCGGACTGTTGATCGATGGCTTCCAGAGCTTCTTCGCTGACAGTGTTATCCACTGAGTATAGCTCTGAGTAGTGTTCTACCCAGCGACCCATTTGTTTCGCTCGATCTTTTATGATTACCCCCTCAGTTGATCGTAAAGGGGCCATCTTATTTTTTGATGGACCGACAGCTTGCTTGATGCCCTCATACATTCCTCTTATATTTCCTGTGTCTGCACAAGTTTGAATTTGAGCAGAGAGCTGTAGCCAGTACCTGTTCGCACATCTTCTTGCCATCTGTTGTACTCTATTTCTGGCCGTTCGCAATGCCTGCAGTGTTTTCTCTGAAGGTGATGTTTTATACATCGAGAATGCATGTCTCTTTATCTCCAGGACTGGGAGCATCTCTTCAGAGTGTGCTTCAAACCAGTCGGTTGACTTAGTTTGCTTCTTGCCAAATGTTGATAGTGCTGTATTGTAGATGGTGTCGCGAAAATGACTCCATCTCTCGGTGGAATCTCCGTCTGTGGGGCCGGGCAGAGTATCCGCTAGAGCCTGCATGAATTTGTTGACCTTCTCTTTATTTTGGGTGCCACTGGTGTCAATGCGTGGTCTTCCTTCTGTTCGGCTTCTGTAGATTCTCTTGGGCTTTACCTTCACCTTGCTGGAGACGAGTGAATGGTCGGTGTCGCAGTCAGCACCATGATAGCTGCGAGTCATCCGTACATTGCGGAGGTTGCTGCGTTTAGTGAGCACCAGGTCGAGTTGGTGCCAGTTCTTTGATCTGGGGTGCCTCCATGACACCTTGTGTTGAGGTTTCGTGTCAAAGAAGGTGTTGGTCACGCACAGATTATGGTGGCTGCAGAATTCCAAGAGAACGTTGTCCATTGTCATTGATCTTCCCAACGCCAAACTGTCCTAGACATGAAGGCCAAGATTCGTGGTCGGAGCCAACCCTGGCATTGAAATCCCCCAGGATAAAAAGATGTTTCTCTGGTGTTTCACTGACTTCTTTGCTAAGGTCGTCATAGAACTTGTCTTTAGATTCTGATGCTGCAGTTAGTGTTGGGGCGTAAACGCTTATAATACTAACTGGGCCTGCCTCTGTCTGGAGTTGGAGCTTCAATATTCTTTCAGTGCCATCACTTGGTGGTATGATGGAATTGAGCAGCTTGTTTCTGATAGCGAAGCCAACTCCATGCTCCCTGGTCTCTCCGCACGGCTTGCCATGCCAGTAGAAAGTGAAGTCCCTCTCCTTGATGCTTCCAGTTTCTTGGAGTCTGGTCTCTTGCAGGGCGACAATGTCTATCCCCAGTCTTAGCAGTTCGTTGTTTATCACTGCAGTTTTGCGGGCATCCACAATCTCATTTAGATCGTCTGAGATGCCAGGGGTCATGGTTCTTACGTTCCATGTTCCCAGCCTTAGGGCCGGTTGTTTTGTTTTTTTCTTGCTGTTAGGTGTATAGATTGCGGTCCATGTGTCAGGATTTCCCCCTAAGCTCCACACACCCTCAGGAGCAGATGAACCGTGGCGAGACAACACCTTATTGACTGGGGGTTGCCCAGCTTAGGCGGGCGGTAGCTGTCTAGTGAGATACGATGATCTCTCCCACCGTCGGAAGTAGCCCCTGGCGCCTTGCTCTACGCCAATCGAGCATTAAGACTTATAACCGGCAAATGCTACTTCCCGTGTTGTGTCACCGCTTTACGCGGTGCTGAAGTGACCTCTTCAGGGCACAAGCCTGGGCAATGGAAATCGGAGAACCAGCTGTTGCCCAGTAGCAGGTTCCCCCTCTCCACGTCGCCGATGTTGACCAAGGGAAAGGCAGTAGCCAATGCAACTTGGCATCGGTGCCGTCGCAGGAGTTGCCACAACTATGTTGTTTACAACATGGAACTGCCTTAGGGACTCCATCTCCGGATTTGTCCTCAGGGTTTACTCCCGAAGCCTTTCCCATATGGGTATACCCGCAAGGCAGCGGAGGTTTGAGATTTAGAGTTCCCTCTCTTAGAAGAGATACCAACCAAGGCTGACGAGCCTCCTCTGCCCGGGAATCAATAAGGAGGGAAGTCTACCATTCTTCCTTCCTGGCAGTGACCATACTGATCGGATGACCGTAGCCATTGTCTCTACTGAGAGATCCTCTGCCCACCGTCACTGACTTGAAACCATAACCAACAACTATCTGTCGGCTGCTCCCAAGTCCAATCCACCACCTGCTCTCATGGCTTCACGTTACCCTGTTGGGGGGGGGGGGGGGGGTAAACGGGTACTCCACCTTGCCCAAGGGTGTCCCGTAGGCTAGCGGAGGGAAGGAGGCACCTTACTTCTCCTTTGATAGGGTATACCCCTACCCCGCTACCCGGAAAGAAGAAAGAAGAAAGGGCGAGAAGTACAGAACCGTAAATTATTGAGTGGAAAACAATATCAAGTAATCGGTTCTTGTATTAACGCGATCTTGAAATAATCTTAAATTCTCTCTCCCCCCCCCCCCCCCGGAAACCCTAAACTTCCTACTTGGGGCGGGGGGTGGGGTGGGTATTCCCCGCTGGTTGAGAGCCACTGTTATAGTTCATCAACATAACCTACCTTTATTCAGCGGCAGAGTATCCAGAGATGCCAATGTAGGATATGGAATATCTGGAAAGAAGAAACATTTTAAACTTAACAGATTAATGTCTTTTTGAGTTTCTTATCCTTATAACTGTCCTTCATCATGGCATGGTATATTGTATCATTACCATCATTATCATTGTTTTGTTTCTTTCCTCCTTAGTCTGCCGCAGAAGCTCCTTTTCCTTCTTCTTCTTCTTCTTCTTCTTCTTCTTCTTCTTCTTCTTCTTCTTCTTCTTCTTCTTCTTCTTCTTCTTCTTCTTCTTCTTCTACTTCTTCTTCTTCTTCTGGTCCTCCCCCTCCTCCTCCTCCTCCCCCTCCTCCTCCTTCTTCTTCTTCTTCTTCTTCTTCTTCTTCTTCTTCTTCTTCTTCTTCTTCTTCTTCTTCTTCTTCTTCTTCTTCTTCTTCTTCTTCTTCTGCTGCTGCTGCTGCACAGTAATATATAGTCTGTTACATTATGTACCGTGAAACCATGTCATTGCAGTTACACACAGTAATATAGTCAGAAAGTCTACAATATCCCCATTATAAAAGACTCAGCTCAGATTATGTGCCCTACAGTCCCATTCTCTATATAAGTCAACTGATGACAAAAATGTGGTTGTATGGATTATGTGCCCTACAGCCCCATTCTCTATATAAGTCAACTGATGACAAAAATGTGGTTGTATGTTAACCTTAAAGACATGTCACAATAAATGTCAACCCATGTCATACTCATTCCTCTATTCTCATCTCTTTACCCTCAACCTTACACCCCCACCATCCACGCATGATTAATTCTTAGTAATGATCACCCCCCCCCCCCTCATTCTGTTGTTTAGAAATGGTGTCTTCAGACCTAATGACGGACCTTTATGGTGTCATCTGTTTTCATTCTGGTGTTGTACATCGGGCCGATAATGTCATGGCTTCTAAGGTTTTGTGACATGTCATACATTATGTCACACAGCATCAAATCTGATCTCTCCTGTGAAATCCTCTTCTTCTTATAATCTATGCCGTGTGGCGTTGGTGATCATGTCTGTCCACAGCCATCTGTCTCGTATACTGCCAATCTTCTTATAGTCCATGCCATGTGGCGTTGGTGATCATGTCTGTCCACAACCTTCTGTCTCGTGTACTGCCAATCTTCTTATAGTCCATGCCATGTGGCGTTGGTGATCATGTCTGTCCACAGCCATCTGTCTCGTGTACTGCCAATCTTCTTATAGTCCATGCCGTGTGGCGTTGGTGATCATGTCTGTCCACAGCCTTCTGTCTCGTGTACTGCCAATCTTCTTATAGTCTATGCCGTGTGGTGTTGGTGATCATGTCTGTCCACAGCCTTCTGTCTCATGTACTGCCAATCTTCTTATAGTCCATGCCATGTGGCGTTGGTGATCATGTCTGTCCACAGCCTTCTGTCTCGTGTACTGCCAATCTTCTTATAGTCCATGCCGTGTGGCGTTGGTGATCATGTCTGTCCACAACCTTCTGTCTCGTGTACTGCCAATCTTCTTATAGTCCATGCCGTGTGGTGTTGGTGATCATGTCTGTCCACAGCCTTCTGTCTCGTGTACTGCCAATCTTCTTATAGTCCATGCCGTGTGGTGTTGGTGATCATGTCTGTCCACAGCCTTCTGTCTCGTGTACTGCCAATCTTCTTATAGTCCATGCCGTGTGGTGTTGGTGATCATGTCTGTCCACAGCCTTCTGTCTCGTGTACTGCCAATCTTCTTATAGTCCATGCCGTGTGGTGTTGGTGATCATGTCTGTCCACAGCCTTCTGTCTCGTGTACTGCCAATCTTCTTATAGTCCATGCCGTGTGGTGTTGGTGATCATGTCTGTCCACAGCCTTCTGTCTCGTGTACTGCCAATCTTCTTATAGTCTATGCCGTGTGGTGTTGGTGATCATGTCTGTCCACAGCCTTCTGTCTCATGTACTGCCAATCTTCTTATAGTCCATGCCGTGTGGCGTTGGTGATCATGTCTGTCCACAGCCTTCTGTCTCGTGTACTGCCAATCTTCTTATAGTCCATGCCGTGTAGCGTTGGTGATCATGTCTGTCCACAGCCTTCTGTCTCGTGTACTGCCAATCTTCTTATAGTCCATGCCGTGTGGTGTTGGTGATCATGTCTGTCCACAACCTTCTGTGTCGTGTACTGCCAATCTTCTTATAGTCTATGCCGTGTAGCGTTGGAGATCATGTTTGTCCACAACATTCTGTCTCGTGTACTGAATGAATCACCACAAAACGAGATGTAGATTGTGAGCTTTACTAAAACACGACTACGAGATACATATTTGACGTTGCGGCCAAAGCCTTCGTCAGCATGTCTGCCCACACCCTTCTGTCTCTTGTACTGCCAGTCATTTCTGATACCGATGTTCTACCATGCCATGATCTCAAACCAACATCTTGTCTTTCGGTCTCTCCCAACCTCTCATCTAGTTCAGCTTTCCCGTTATAATAAAGTACTCCAGCTTTCTCCTTCTTATGACGCGCCCAGCGATTGTGGACTGGTCTTCTCACGCCAGCAACCAGTTCTCTTCGTGAGTTAACTTCTTTCAAGATATCTGCGATGTGTGTCAATATATGCACTAATTTATTTACTTTGAGATACTTTCCACGTTTCCTGACATACAATGTAAAAATATTGTTGTACAACAACACGTTCGGAAATTAAATATAACATTAATTCAGTGTAACACATAATTGTACCAAATGTTAAAACATGAACTCTGCTTTATCATAATTAATTATAATTCCACCAATTTAGGTTAATAAATATTGCCATCCATACATTTTAAAAAAATGAAAGAAGTTGGGGAGTGGGAGGGGGGAAGGAATTACATTTTCATAAGTGTTTATCATCATATAAAATCAGGTGATGTCATGGACACGTGATTATTGTGAGAAGTAATAATGGAGTTGTGACGTGTTTTATAAAAATAACTAAAGTGACATTCTTCGGATAGGAATGATTTCGTGTGATTTTCATTAATTGCACTTCTTCTTTATTCTGAAACATATTTAATTATGAATTCATATTATGATCTCTTGTTGCTTCGTCTATGTGATGTGTTCTATTTGTAACAATTATATTGGAATAAACATGTACAATTTAGGCTACTCTTTTTTTTCGATTTCCAAGTGCCAAGGGATTTTTCACGTACACAACAATACACTAACGTTCGATCTCACTACCCAGAGAACAGGGGAAATTTGGTTACTAGAAGTCCAAGTGAAAAAATCCCGGCCATCACCGGTGCTTGGACCCGGGACCTTCAGCACTATGGCGGACACCATACCTCGAGATCACTCAGTCCCCCTATGCTAACATAGTAAAAATAAGTAAATACATGACTTTATGTCACGCCTAGTGCTTATAATGCCATATCCATATTTGACAAATAAATAGACACTACATTAAAGATGTGGTCAATATCTCGCCGGCCGCAATTTCATCCCAGCTTCCCAAGATATTAATTCAATTAATCATGTTAATTAGCTTATGTGAGGATATAATCATAAATAAGCTTATAAATAAGCAGAGTTAATCATGCAGAAGGTACAATATGAATAAACCTACAACAAAAAGTAAAATAATGCAGGTTAGCAGATATCCTGGTCCATTAAATATACTGATAAATAGTACACCTCTGAAATAAGTTAAAGCATGTAAATGTCTGAGAAATATGATCACAGAAGATGGCAGAATAGACAGAAAAATCGAAATCAGATGTCAAAATGCAAGTGCGCTTATATATCAACTATCACCCATACTGAAACATCCAAAAATACCTATGTCCGTGAAAGGATACGTAATACATAACATATTCATACCAACCCTTTGATACCAATATCAAACTTGGACATTGTCCAAATTATACATATGAATAGTCAACACCTGCAAACATGGTTGAGAAGAGCTACCAACTTAACTATCCGAAACCGGTTATTAAATGATGTTATCAGACAGACAGTGAGATTAACAACTTGTACCACACATATTAACAGTTTCATTGCCAAGCAAAAAGTAGGTTTAAACCTAACAATTTGTTTTTTTGGGGTGCATATCCTTTACAGGACATCGCTGTCAACACCAGCATCTGTCAGCTGTATGTTGATTTCTTGGCAAGATTACGCTCAGTAGTTTGCCATTGCTTTCTGAGCCGCCGGCTCACATACCCCGTAAGTTACCGATGCGATTCGAACCACTGCTGATTCTCACCGTCATCACGTTACCTACGAGAGTATACGAGATTACGGAGAAAAGTCGCTAACCTCTAAGCCACGAAGCCAGCCTAACAAAAATGGATGACAGAAAATGGGAAATAAAAATTGTCATTGACCTAAATTTAGGCCGTTACTTAATCTCGCTTCTGCTTGTTGTCATTCTATCAACAAGTTCGATCCATGGCTGGCATTCACTCATCGCCATGCGTTTGTGCTCCGTATTTGAATATCCAAAGTTCTATGCGCTATTAGTTACTCTCTTCTAAACCCTTAACCATCCTGAGCTTGACTACTTGTCCATGTTTACAAGTTACACGTTCTCTCCGACTCACGCACCGACGTCGCAAGTCTAAATGAAGTACATCATTTATTCCGCGGCTTCACATTTACAGTTACATCTTCATTTGTATCTCGTCGCAGTTATTCTTACCTAATATAAACCCACAACTATCACTCGCACTTAAAATCTATTGTACACTTGGCACTATAGTCTGTCCAGAAATGAATGCCGTCATTCACGATCAATTATTTAGAAAACTATCTGTTGCATCGTTATGTAATTTTTCCTGCCGTCTTATATTTACCCCCACCCAAGTAATATGTCTTTTATAGGTCCAAATAGGTCCAAAAGCAGCTTAAATCATGGAAAGCGGCGACATTTCTTTGATGTTTTGGTGAAAAACTAGTGATTTATCGCTAACAAACTTGTTTTACAGTGATCAATGCCCCGCCAATTCAGATGACGACACAAGGCTTATCCGGATTCGTATGGGAGTGGGTGCAATGTCTACTCTGCTGAGACGGAACATGATTACCTATTTCGCACGACGAATATAGCTGTGAATCTCTCTGTAGTGGGCTTCCTTCATAACGGTCAAGATATTGGTCCTCTTTTCATTGAAGTTTATAGAATTATTCTATGTTCGTGTGTTGTCCCCTCATTTGACAACGTGTTTCTTCTCACGTTTCTTGTTATACCACAATATGTCAGTTCTCACCACAATATTACTCTTAGGTTGGTATTCAATGCGTCTAGAGCTTTTTTTTTTTTAAATGGCAGTTGTTTGTCACCGTTGAGGGCTTACTGAAGTGAAAAATCATCATTGTGGAGTACAAACTGTTGCTATTGACAAGTTGTATTGTTTGTGCCGATGTTGTCATGTTAAGGGCCTGCAATTCTTCTTCTGAATAGTTAGAGCAAAAATATCTAAGTAGGTGTGCATGTGAATTAATGTCTGCTATCTGCTCAGATCTTAATCTGTGTCGGACGATTCCAGTAGGTTGATGACTGCTCTCGGCTGCATAAACTTCAATCCATCCTTTCTCCAATAGTCATCCTCCTCTTTCAACACATGGTGCTCACATTTTTCCCACTAACTCTTATCAATATCTAATAGTGTGAACTGGGTTAGTATCTTGACGTCAGACAATTTGAATATAGTATTTACAGCTGCCACCTGTCCTTTAAATTTAGCCCACACAAGTTCTATAGGGTTAAAATGAGAATGGTAGGGCTGAAGTCTCAAGCACCCATGACGATGCTCTTCTATCAACTTGTCGATTTGATATTTCTTGCTTTTTGGCGTCTGTTTTACAAAGGACAACAATTCTAGCTAGAAATACGTTTCTGGAAATGGTATGTTTCCCATTCAAAGTCATGTCTTTATTGCTCCCTTTGTGCTCGATGCTGTGGGTATTTTGTCTTCTTGGCCAACAACATTGATATCATGCATTGGTTACCACCTGTCATTGGTCCTAACACTACCATTGGTTTGTGTATGTTATGATCTTTTTCATTTCAATTGTAGCCAACCTTGGAATCACTTGTACACAATCATGGATAATTCTATCTTGTTCAGGTGTAATTTAATTGACCTTGTTCTTTTCTAGGTATAATCAATGTGGACTTCATTTTAATCTTATGCTGTAAGAGAAATGTTCATAATTTATATCGATTGTAGTATGTTAACTGAATATATATATATATATATATATATATTATATATATATATATATATATATATATATATATATATATATATATATATATATATTATATATATATATATATATAATTTAGCTATGTAATTGTAATTTCCTAAAATAATCATTTTCAAATTGTAATTAACCCAGATGTTAAATTATACAATCAATAAATGCAGCATCTTTATCATTCTGTATTCTTGCTAACTCTGATCAATGAAATCAACATCCGCTATGAAAGACCCACCCCAATGGATTCCCAGGCCATTGTGATCAAACAGCGTCGAGTCTGCATAGAATAATGTTATACACTTATGGCTGGGTGCCCTAATTTGTTGACCTTCAAAGATAGGCATTTGATACCCCAATCAGTCCATGTGGGTATACCGATTCCACTGTTATGAGCCTATTACAGACTCTATTTGATATAACTGTTACACCAGGTGGAGCCAGGTGTCTCATTCTGAGCCTGTAATACCTACAATTTGCCTCATATGCAACAGCAGTATTATAGTTTCTGTTACTTTTTCTAATCTGCAATATCAATTGCATTACTGAAAACAGATCTCAAAAATCAACAATTGAAATGATATGATATTATGAGTTCATTAGCATTTATTGATAGTAAAGATCATGTCAGTAAAAGTGAAAATATATATCTCCAAACAACAATGATGGCAATGTTATCAATTGAACTTCAAATTAATCATGCAGTAAAATAAAGTCATGCTTCAAGACAATTCTCTGCAAATAACAATGTTTACCATGTTGTCATTAAACTCCACATTAATAACGAAGAAAGTCATAGTAATGCTTCAACAAAACAGTCTTCCAAACAACAATATTGGTTAGTATAATTTCCAACAAGTGATTCTATTATTCTGAAAAGCAAGCAGTAAGAAATTTATTTATTATGCTGTTATGCTTATTTAATTATATTACGCTTGTTAGTAGACCACGTTTTACACCAACTAACTACACATTATGCTTTAGAAATCGAACACTGTTATGTTTACTATGTTTATCTAATCACGGTTACAAACTGCTATAGCACTAATTTCACTCGATGATCCAGTGATGAAATAATTTACGCACAAATAAATGTCGATTCATTATTCTTAATACAGTTTTAACTTATTCTATTTAGCACAGTTTTTCGTAATTGGTGATGTTCTCATTTACATCGGCCTACACATGTCTTAGCTTTGAGACTGTAAACATCAGTTCAGCAGACTTCTTTCCTTGGTCGTTCACAGTGGCACGCATCTCAAACTTGGAATCTCCGTCCTATGGTATGACGTAGTTATACTGTCTTGCCTAAAATTAGGATCTCCCTGTTTTGTATCTTGGGAGTTGTCTGGCGCACGAATCTTGTTCCCACTAACATTGTTTCTCTTCAGTATCTATATTCGGCATACCTTTAGTATTTCGATGTTGATAGAATAATCAATTGTTTCTATAATTGCCGAACTCACGTTGATTCTCGTCTCAACTTTTGGTTTAGAAACCTCTTAATCACATTGGAGATCAAGACAAGTTCTTGCTTACCCTACATTTTCTACAATATTGTAGCACTAACAAATGGTCGTATATTTTTGGCGAATACTCTTTATGATTTGTCAACGTCTTAGAATATACAGGCAAACCTTAGTTCATCATTCTACACGTCACAGCGTCACAGCACTCACAGATATCAAACGTAGCATGTGGTTCAAGCCATTTATTTATGCATCACAGCAATATTAACATAGTGTATATACAGATCACCGTTTTCGCACACATGGCATACACTATATGTTATATACATTAACAGCAATTAACACTCAGCCATAGCCATCATGCGATCACATAAACCCCCGCACTCAATACTCTCTATCGTAGCTCGGCAGGCTAGCTCTCACACCCCGCAATCAATACACTCGCTCCTCAGAATACATGCGTCTTTCCCCTTAAGACCTGTGGGTTTGGTTCGTTCCATTCGCATTTTCCTCATGTTGGACTGGTAATTTATGGTTGAGTGCTTGGCGCGACGATGTGAGCTGTGATATTCGTGTGAAATGCTTTTAAACCTGCCTGAGGTTGTGGAGTGTGAACTGCATGTTCAGAGCAATGGCGGCTGGTTATGCCCAGAATTGACCGGTTGTTGTGCCTTACGCAGAAATGTGTGGCTGTCGGTCCTTTAGTTGACTGCCGCTTCCTTTGACGATGAACTGTGTTTCGTGGAGGACTGTTGTTTTGGCATTCTGGAGACGGCATTTTGTATAGTGAAAAGTTTGTTACATCTGTCCGAGGTGTTGTTACGTGAAGTGCATGCTCGAAAAATGGCGTAGCTGGCTAGAAAACATCTAGAAATGGAACAACAACATCTAGAAATATCTGCATGTAAGGCGGCTGGAGTGTTGCAAAAGCGACCGGTTTTTCTTGCCTTATGCAGAAATGTATGGCTGCTGGATTTCTCATGACTGCCGTTTCCGTCGATGATGAACTGTGTTTTCGAGGAGGACTTTAGTGTTGGCATTCTGGTGACGGTATTATGTACAGTGAACTGTTTCTTTACATCTTTACATCTGTTCGATGCTGTTTTTGCTGCGTGAACTACATTTCGGAGACAAAGTGGCGTGGCTGGCTAGAAACCTCTAGAAACGGAACAACAACATCTAGAAATAATTGGGACATTGTAGGCGACCATCTGGTTGGGAAAGTGTCTGCCGCTTCTGTCAAGGATGATATGTATGTTTCGTGGAGGACGTTTGTGTTAACATTCTGGCGACGGCATTATTTGCAGTGGGTTGTTTTTGTATCTGTCCGAGGTTGTTTTGTTGCGTGGACTGCATTTCGGAGGGGGAAAAAATGCATGGCTGGCTAGAATAAATCTAGAAATGGAACAACAACATCTAGAAAAATCGAGACTTTGTAGGTGAACATCTGGTTGGGAAAGTGACTGCCAATTCCATCAAGGATGAATTATATGTTTTGTAGAGGACTTCTGTGGTGACATTCTGGCGGCGGCATTGCTCACAGTATGCCTGAGCGGGCAGTGGTTTGTCGAGAATCCAGTCTTTTCCACTTTTCACATGGGGCAATGAGAAACATTTTATGTGATATTCACTGGCACAGGAACGGAGCATAATGGGGACGACCCTTTGCTGTGATGTTGGAACCGCGCCTAATGACTAATGACTAATGACAAAATCCGAGTGTGGTGACGACATCCTGGTAGGCAATCTACCCGTGTATATGTGTGTGCTTGTAAACTCCCCACTAGGGCTGTAAATGACATGGTTGCTCATAATCTGCTTTAATCATGGGGAATTGTGTTTGCTTTCTCTGGGGATCTAGCATCACAGGGTGGGAAGTTTATAATTCCCAGTAGATTTATCATGACAGTGTTTGAAGTTTATAATTCTAATGTCACTATCACACTGACACACTTACAGTGTCACTATCACAATGTCATTCTAACAGTGCATCTCTCATATTGTCACTCTCACATTGTCACTCTCACATTGTCACTCTCACATTGTCACTATCATATTGTCACTGCCATGTAGCAATGCAGGGTCTACAGTACTAGTCCTGCGTATTAGTAGAATGTGTACAGTACAAGAGCAGGGAAGAAAAATCGAGTGTAATTCAAGTTAACAATAGGTAACTGGCGAGCACTTGAAAAACGAGGGAAGCCGAGACCTTTAACGAATAGTCATGGTGGTTCACGAGAGAGAGAGAGAGAGAGAGAGAGAGAGAGAGAGAGAGAGAGAGAGAGAGAGAGAGAGAGAAAACCACTTAGAAAGACTGTGTATCACGTGATCTAAACAGCTGAGATCACGAGAACCGCTGCCTAGTCTATTCAGTTAAATCATGACTTTGACAGAAGCATGACGTCAAAGTTCTTTGAAGCAGTGAAAGATTGTCGAAGTAACTGGGGTACTGATTCTCCATCAAGAATCGGAGATATATCAATCATCAAGCTAGTTCGGTTGAGCGAATTTCCAGCAAGAAAGCTTGTTGCAGCTCATCGAATTAATGGCAGCCCAGCGACACTGCACACCAGTCGCCAAGACCAGACTGTTGACCTTAGGTTCATAGTCAGATATCGTTGTATGAATTGAATATCGGCCACAATGAAAGGCTTGTGTCTACTCTTCAAGTTAATGAACTTTATCCAGCAGAAGTGAATATGTATTTGTTAATATTAAATCATGCGCTCTCCAACATATACGGGACCATGTGAGTCATGTTCTGCTGTAACGTTTGTCTACAATAAATAAAGAGTACCAAGGACATCAGTATATGCATTATTCTTCGTATGTTGATGTTCCTGTTACATCTGCCAACAAGCTCATTGGCAGTCACTCTCACAGTGTCACTCTCACAATATCACTATCACATTGTCACTCTCACTGTCCCACTATAACACTGACACTCTCACAGTCCCACTATTAGTGTCACTATCATATTGTCAGTCTCACAATGCCATTATCACAGTGTCACTCTCGCAGTGTCATCCTGACATTGTCACTCACAGTGTCACTCTCATATTGTCACTCTCACATTGGCACTCTTACAGTGCTACTATCACAGTGTCACTCGCACAGTGTCGTGATTCATCGTCACTCTCACATTGTCACTCTCACAGTGTCACTATTACATAGTCCCTCTAACAGTGCCACTAACACATTTTCAATCTCACAGTGCCACTATCGCATTGTCCCTCTCACAGTGCCATTATCACATTGTCACACTCACAGTACCACTATGACAATGACACTCTCACAGTGCCACTATTATATTGTCACTCTCACAGTGCAACTATCACATTGTCACTCTCACAATGCCACTATCACATTGTCACTCTCACAGTACCACTATCAAATCGCCACTCACACAGTGCCATAATCATATTGCCACACTCAAACTGCTTACATCACATTTTCACTATCACATCATATTGTCACTATAACAGGCCACTCTCATATTTTCACTATCACATTGTCACCCTCAAATCATATTGTCACTATCATATTGCCACTATCACATTTTCACCCTCACATCATATTGCCACTTCTCATTGCTACATTTATCCATACATTGAAAATATTTGTCATGACACAATGTCATATACCCTCGACAAGCTCCATACATTGATGATGTAATATTGTCTCACACAAGATGTCCCAAGTCTATCGACTAGCTACATACATTAATGGCTATGACCAGATGTTCTGTATCTATCTTCCACTGTGGACAAACATGTACAGCGCCAATTGGCCTTATCAGTCACATTCGCCACCGCCATAGGTTGTAGTTATTATGCCTTTTTGAAGTACAATGTAACAAACTATCGTCTGTCAAGACGGCAAGGTGCCAGTCTAACCACACAACCGACGCCTTGTCTTGGTTGATAACGGCCCCTGCGTCCCTGCACCATTCTGCCACGCTGTTTACTTAAAACTGTAAGTCTTCCGCCAAACTGCCCCTGTCTGTACACCAGCACATCATCTGCAAATGTCAAGATTCTACCCACACTTGGTGTCTCAATAGCTGCGAATTTGCTGGTGTAGACATTAAAGAGCAATGGGTACATCGCAGATCCCTGTGGCAACCAAGGTGTAATATTACCAGGAACCATGTGCAGTGCAATTTTACACTCATAGAGAACCGCCTTGTAACGTTCAAAATAGATCTTTAATGCAACCACAAAAGAAATAAAGAATCCACGAGAAAAGGAAAACAAGGCAAGGAAAAAAATCAAGTTTCACCGTGCTGGACTGCGCGCGCAACTCTCTGACGCCATTCTGTGTCATAACCATAAAACCTGCACTAACGTCCAGACAAATCTGAGCCAGTCGGCTTTTCTACCAAAAATTGGAAAATCACATGTTACTGTAGAGAAAATATAATGTAAGGAATGTTAAGTCATCTTCCGTTTAGGCCAGAACATCACAGGGTAACATGTTGTGAAAGTACAGACGTAGTAGAGACGGGAAACCTTTAGAAGTGCCGCAACCGTCGAGAGTAGTGGACCAGATGTCTAACACCATCTTAAGTCCAAGCAAGCAACAAGAATAGCTCACCACCTGTTCGCAACATAGAATTAAGCTAGCTACAATTCCAGAACACTGAGAAAGCGGGAAGGCAATGCGGAGTAGTGTTTACGTAAAGTAACGTACATTCTCAAGGAAAGCGAAACGAAGCATTGTTTCAGATACAATTGCAGAGCATCAGTCAATGTGATTGACAGATGACACTACAGTCCGTGAAGAAAGAAGAGGGGTTAACAGGAGTCTGAACATAAATAAGTATCCCATGTGAAAAAAGGAGAAAGTTAAAAAAAAAAAACCTCATGGACGAACATAATATTTAATAATGGGCATGGCCAACAAGACTTCAGCCGCATTCACAATAGCGTACAAGGGAAGAAGGAATTTCTGGTGAGAGATTATCCTCTCGCTTTGCTAAATATGAGTACGAAGTCTTCCGACAGAATTTCCTAGTAAAACTCACGTAATACCAACAAAAGTTAGATCCGTTTGTCGGCTGTTTGAGCTTACGTTAGTTTTCCGTTTCGCATTTTTTTCTCTTCCAAACATCAAGTGTGTGGATTTTCTGTGTTACTCAATGTTCCAGCTCTAGCCTTTAATTTGTCACTGTGAACTTTGTTTTATTCTTCTTCTCTCGTTCGTTACTATATTTTTTCTGATTTATTGTAAGTGATAATTTGAAGACATCCAACATTGATTATTTGGTTGTTTCGGGATTTGAAATTTAAATATTGAGCAAAACCCACTACTGGCAACGCTGATCGTATTCTGGTATAAACCTAAGGCCTATCCACGTCAAAATGGAAGCACTATACTCGAGTTTCGCTCTCGTTTGAGCTCGTCAGTAGTGCATATCCCTGACCGGATCCGGAAACAAGCCCCGGATCACTGGCGTGTGAAGCGGGTGTGTAACCACGCGGCACACGCTGGACACACCAAATTATCATTTGCCAGTAGTGGGTTGTGCTCAATATTTAAATTTTCAAATCCCGAAACAACCAAATAATCAATTTGATTATTGCTCACTGGACTGGATTGCTAATCCTAGATATGTAAAATGGTCTACCATCGCAAAGAACCAGGTCCAGCCATGACCATGGTTCCAGCTCAACTAATCTTGAAGATGACACAACGTCCTGTCACGGAGCGTTCCTAGCGTGAAAAGCGCCTTTCACGATTTTGTGACCATCGCTCGTGGCGGGTCACTCTGCGCGGTCTTCTCGAACCGACCGCACTTTTCTTTTTCCAAAATCATGCCATGATCTCCAACTCTATAAACTCGATCATGGCAGGGTATTCGCTGAACCTTTCAACCTCTCTCTCTCTCTCTCTCTCTCTCTCTCTCTCTCTCTCTCTCTCTCTCTCTCTCTCTTTCTCTCTCTCTCTCTCTCTCTCTCTCTCTCTCTCTCTCTCTCTCTCTCATTTGACATTTTGACAACTTTCATTTGACAATGTCCCCCCCCCCCCCCCCCCATGTGAATGTGCCATGCGTAATATGCATTGTTTGTGCTTAGAAAATCCATTTAACAATGTTTGTTTCCCCTATGTAAATGTAACATGCACATTAGATGAATGATAGATGATTGACTGAAAGGGCCGAATGTAAGACGGTCCTGCGTGCCAATTTGTTACCCTTTTAAAATAAAGTTTGTTCGTTCGTTCTCTCTCTCTCTCTCTCTCTCTCTCTCTCTCTCTCTTTCTCTCTCTCTCTCTCTCTCTCTCTCTCTCTCTCTCTCTCTCTCTCTCTCTCTCTCTCTCTCTCTCTGCTTATGCAAGATTCCCCACTTACACATATATTTATTAGATTCCAGCTGGATCTTTCAATTTTTATCTGCATTCCCTGCACCTCTTTACTTTGCATTCTCATGGTTGCAGATGTCATTTTAACAATAACATTGCAATTTGTAACATACACCTACACCTTTGTCTAAACTATTTATTGTTACTATTTGGTGTGTTGCTGTCGGAAAGATAACTGACTTAAATAGATAGTTGAGCACCAAACAAAGCAGTGCAGACATCAGTAATCAGGTTTACTTCATACGTTGAGCTCTGTAGCACTGAGACAATGACATGACAATGCTTGGGTGATTACACAGCAGATCCTGTAGTGTTGTAGAGATTAATTGATTTATTTATTTAGGAACCGACATCACAGCATTCGGGACATTCCCGTAAGCGCTCCGTCCCCATCCTCAGCAGCCAGCGAAGAGTTCCAACACTGATAGTTCCAGTAGCAATCTGATTATATGTCCGTCTCGCCTTTCCTCTGAGGGTCGAGCATCGGTCAGATCTCCTCGTCACTCCTCGCTGCCTCATTCTTACCAGACTATAGTGATCCATTTGCTCCTCCGAGGTGTACACGTGCTCCCACAAGATGTTGTAGAGTTGTGGCAGAAACAACAATGTATAGTTTTGTGTGAAGTATCTGCTGCAACACATTCTGCCTGAGATTGTCGTTGTTCTTGATAGATTTCCTGACAGATTAGGCATCTTACCTTCCGGCTGTGAACATAAAGTCTATGAAAACTTGACATTGTTGAGGAAAAAAAACCTGTCGGAAAAGAAAACAATGTTCGTCCTAACAGACGAAAGGGATTCCAACCATCTTGACCCAAGAGAGCTCTTTCTCACTTTCTCACACTCATTAAGTACTATATACAACACATGCGTGGCACAATGAACTTATTCACATTGTCATGTAGAGGTATTGCCATAATGTTATTTGGTTCGTTCTATTGTAAATAACACTTGACACTATTAAGTATAACACAGCTGAGATGAAGTGAACTAATAACGCTTGCGTCACAATTAACTTCCATGTTTAAAAATGGACAACGATGATACACATTCCACGCACCACAAATGTCACGCCTCACTCACTGTGCGTCAATACTCCACCAAATTGTGCAGAGCCAGCCAATCTGTCCGCCTGTTCATTCCCATGCACACCAGCATGCCCCGGAGAAAAGATCCAGGCGATGCTTGCCACCCGTGACCTCCGAAGGGAAGCAAGCCACTCTGCCCGAAGCTTGGCTGTCCTCACCTTCCTCAGCATGCTTTCTGAGTCAGTTACAATCACGATGTGTGTGTGTGTGCGTGTGCGTGTGTGTGTGTGGTGTGTGTGTGTGTGTGTGTGTGTGTGTGTGTGTGTATCGTATTCCCCATCCAGCGGAAAGCTGCACTAACCGCCTCCACCTCCATTCTTAAACTAGATGTTGTGGTATCATAGGCAAGGCTCTCTTGCACAAAACGTCGACCATTATCTTTTGCTAAGAACCCCCAGGCACTTCTCCTACCTCTCAACACCTACCCATCTGTGTAGATGATCACATCACCCGAGCGATCATTATCCTGAATTAGTTGCTGGATTTCCACTTCCGTGGCCCCTGCTGGCCACTCCCTGCACTCCCGGCTCAATGTGATTATACCTCTGCACAAGTCTGACTGCTCCGCTGGCACTCTGACCCACTCCTCTCGTCACCTAATGTTCTCCAGGGGCACACCTGTCTTATCGTATCCTCTGTCTGAGCCATCCATTATTTCCCTCTTATCAGTGGCCGACCCTTAACGGCGTCCAGCGCTTAATGCAACGGGTGATCTGTGTCTGCAGCTACTCTGAGGTATGTCTTCGACTGTATCACCTTCAGCCTACCAGCAACAGTCGGCAGACCAAGAATGTACCGCATACACACTACTGGATGTGTCTGGTGCATCCCAGAATGACCCGCATAGCTTCATTCTGTATGCGCTCTAATTTCTCCAGCTGACTATTTGAGACAGTGAGCAGTCCTAGTCCGTAATCAATCGTTGAGAGGATCAAGTGCTGGTATAGTGTGAAAAGCATTCTCTGCTCTGTGTCCATTGCAGCCATAGTTTTAAGTGCATTGAGTCCCTTTTGAGACCTTGTCACAACCGTCTCCACATGGTCCTTGAAGGACAAGCTCTTGTGAAATGTGATTCCCAGATGCTTCAGTTTGTTCTCTCTGTTGGCGTTTCTACCATATCGCGAGGCTTGGGACATCAGCTCTCACAATCGTCAGGTAAGATAATAGTGGATAATGCTGTTCGAGTTGCCTGAGAAATTCCTTGCAGTTTCTACATTATCCAGTATTCCTCTAACAATTTCATCATCCAGCACACCCTTGTAGAGAATGACATTCTTTCGACAGTCTACTCGTCATCCAGGAACCTCTTGCAGAGAATGACTATCATGACCAGTTTCCGAGTTTAAATTACATCGTTGAGACGTTGGCGCGGAAAAGGAGACAAATGTCTCCCCAAACCGTCATTCATAAGTCGACCGCAATCCAGGTCAAACAGGTCGGGACTGATTGTAGCAATGGTAGTATTCACCCTGCTGTATAGATTTGAGTTAAACCTTTTAGTATTTAGTAGCAAGTGTGATAGTACTTGAGCTTTTAACAAGTATGGATGATTTGTGAAAAAAGCTAGAAGGATAATAAATTTATAATAGGAACCGATCTTGTGTGATAACTGGACTTGGATTTCGTATATGTGTTGTAACAAGAAAATGTAATGTCGACTCTAATAGTAACATTACTGCCATCATGACCCACATAGTCGGGTCATGTCATGACTTTCTTTAGTTTCATTATCCACAAAAATATTGATAATATAAGTGGCTCGATGTACGCAGATGTGGGTCTTTGCTGACTGCCCATCATCTACACACGGCTATATCTAACTACTGAACATTAATAACGATGAGAACGATACACAAAGGGCAGCTGACGAAAGTTATGTGACCACCTGGGAGGTGACAGCTCTGGTCTCTGTGCCAAACAGGATGTCCTGCACCACTCACACATGGTGGTGGTGTGTACAGACAGGATTCCAGGAAATAAGAAGGCCAATATTCTGATCAGGTAGATTACTGATAAATAGTTCCCAATCTATTCAGGCCTGAAAATATTTATCCAGCTAGAGCATGTCTACCCAATATATAAATATGGTATACACGTATACGATGGATTTTCAATATGAAGCTTGTCATCCACTGTTATTCTGGTGATGCGTACACTGGAAGTCCATTTGTTTTGTAATACGTTGCTGTATATGAAAGCGTGTTAAGACTCCCAAATAGCTATGTGTTGGTGACTGTCGTTGTGTGCTAAAGCCCAGTTCACAGCAGACAAAACATGTGAGTCTTGAAGTCTGTGTTCAGCTGTCAGTTCTGCCTGCCTACATGGTGATGGGAACTAACTTCAATCAGAGTAAGTGACTATTTATTTGTTGTCTCATGTTCCGATATGGAATAACATGATATTACACATGATGCATTTATTGCACTAGACAGCTTAGAATAAAAACCTGATTTCACTGCGTGTAGTTGATCCATCACGGAATAAGAATGAATACGCGAGGAAGAGCTTGGAGGTAACATAGATGTAGTTTCTGAGGAGCATACTGCCAATACTCTTGACCGCCAAAGTACTTAACAACAGGTACATTTAAAAGGCTAGTCAAAGTAGGACAACAATAAGACAGAGACAAACTTTGTTCTGTGGTCATATCATGCGAAGATAGGTATTGGAAAAACATCGATGATGCTTGCAGAGATCTGTGACAGACTGAGAGACATGATGCTGGATTGACAGCATCAACAAAATTGATTCAGAACACCAAGGACGAGATCTGTGACTGTGTGCACACATCTATGAAAGTTGGAAAAACACTTAACGATGAGTTGCCATAACAACCTTCACTATGTGTTCTTTTATGTGGCAGGAAGTTCATCACATGCTTACCTTTACAAGCACTTCCTTTGTTGCAAATGTGGCTGAGAACATGCTTCATGTAACGACAGTAGGGAAACTTGCAATCCTGCTCCCTTAGCTGGCACTTGTGTGCATGCGTCATCAACACCAAAATCTCCTGGATGAAGTTTCTCTCCTCTGGGCCAGGCGATGCCTGCCGGGGCTCTGCAGCCTCAATGTCAGCAGTCTGTTGTCCATGCTGTAGACATGAACAGTTCGCACACAGACATGAGTCATATCCATTTCAACTCTTCTGGATTACCAGTGCAAACAATATTTGCTCCATGTAATTAAATTTGCATTGTTATAGCATCCACTCTCTCTATTTTCAATTAACAGATTTTTTTCACACCCTTACTGTAATTAGTAATGTAAACATACACAATAATATGTCGTGACAAAGCAAACACAATGAAATCATCATCATGAATGAAGCATTCTTATAAACACAGCAATATGATCAACACCAGCCTCGGCACTTTTATGCCCCTAAAAAATATTGTTTAAACCAGGCAGAAGCAAGGCATAAATAAATTATATGCTCAAAATAAATCCCTGGACCATTACCATAACTGTCTGCACATGGACTTCAGAAGATAGCTCAACGACCAAAACTGTCATGGTATCGACTCCAAAAGACAACCCGACTCTATCATTAAAACTGACATGACTTGGGCCAGAGCAAATGACATGGACCTGGTAAGGCTGTCTGACTCAATCATTACAACTGTCATGACATGGACCAACGAAAACAGCCTGAATGAAACACTAAAACTGCCATGACATGGACCATAGAAGACAGCCAAAAGACTAAAACTGTCATGGTATGGACTCCAGAAGACAACTCAAATTCATCACTACAACTGAAAAGACATGAGTCACAGAAGACAGCCTGATTGAAACACTAAATATGTCATTACATGGACCACAGAAGAACATCTGACTGAAACATAAAATCTCCTATTAACATGGACCACAGAAGAAAGACTGACTGAAACAATAAAACTGTCATGGCATGAACCACTGAAAACAGCCTGCCTGAAATAATAAAACTGTCATGATATGGGCCACAGAAGACAGCCTGACTGAAACAATAACACTGTCATGGCATGGACCACTGAAGACAGTATGACCGAAAACATAAATCTGTCACGACCTGGACCACAGAAGACAGATTAACTGAAACAATAATACTGTTTTGATATGGGCCACAGAATACAGCCTGACTGAAACTCACAAAACAAGAGTCATGACATGGAAAACATAAGAAAGACTGAATGAAACGCTAAAATTGTGATCAAGTTCATGAAAGCTGACAGATGTCTTGATAAAGACAATGGCTGACTACTTTGTTTACTGATGTCTAGCAAACTACAAAAGGGGAGAACAGGGAGAAGATAGAAATTTGAAAAAAAAGAAAAAAAAAGAGGATCTTATATGCATACGAGAAGAGTGCCAGCAAATAATTTGACGGAACTGTTCCTATCTTGCCAAGAAAAGACCCTCTGTGACATGTACAAGAAAATTAAAAACACAGACGCTGAATGGAGGAATGCTTATACTTTTTGGTGGAGAAAAACAGGGAAGAAATGGTGAACCAGTATACCTGAATACATTTACATCACAAACTTATTCACTATAATACCGTCAGCGACAGAATCATTGGTGTCAGGCTTAACACCACGTAACATCACACTGCTTCAAGTATATGCACCTTTAACAATGACAGAACAGAATACATTAAAATTGTTTATTTCTTCCAAATATGGCAGAAAATATGAGTAATGTAAGAAATGTATGCTAATGTGGGTACGCATAGCAAAACAATAAAATAGAAGAGATTGAAACGGGAAGTGGGAAAACAGCATAGGAAATGGAAGTGAAATAGGGGATAAATTGACTGATGATAGTCAATGTATTGTTTCAACAAAATCCTAGAAAGCTAATTACCTGGACACAACTTGAGGGAAAGATTAAAAACCAAACACAATAATAATGTAACACTGATCGTATTCTGGCATGAACCTAAGTCCCATCCACGTCAATATGGAAGTACTAGACTCGAGTTTCGCTCTCGTTTAAGCTCGTCAGTAGTGCATATCCTTGACCGGATCCGGAAACAAGCCCCGGATCACTGGCGTGTGAAGCGGGTGTGTAACCATGCGGCACACACTGGACACGGCCAAATCATCATAACAGAATATTACGAATATAACGAGTCTAGTGCTTCCATATTGACGTGGATGGGCCTTAGGTTCATACCAGAATACGATCAGCATTGTCAGTAGTGGGTTGTGCTCAATATTTAAATTTCAAATCCCCAGAAACAACAAAATAAATCAATAATGTAACAGTTATGAACAAACATAACAGCCAAATGCCTGTAAATTGCTGCTGTGGTAGTGATTATGAGAGATAAGTAGAAATACTAAAAGGCAAATTCAGAAGACTGATTAAACAAACAACCAGTCTGTTATGGTACCAATGAAATACCAGAAAAACATGCAAAAGAAGTGAAGAACATATTTGAAACATTGACAAATACAAGAAGAGAGTACCACAAACGATTAAGCTACACATGCTAGAAGTAGTAGTTGAAGTAGAACGGATCCAAGCATATACCAATGATCTGGCCCAAAGCTGCTCCATTCCTGTACCCCGAAAAACCTACGTAGTATATCCAAGATTATAATGATACCACCACCCTCCCACCCCTCCCAAGGTTGGTTCTCGCCCGAAGGGATTCGAATCTCCCAGGTAAGGGAAGCGAGCCTCTGTAGTATGAATCTCGTCTCAGATATACTACTCTGCGAATTAGAGCTGGACGCGGGGTAGTGTACGAGCCTTGAACCCCAATGATATTGCAACATTTCAAGCCTGGAGCACCAAAGCCTCAATGTGAGAACCGTCAAACGTCTCAAACCGGCGATATACTTCCGCATTCCAAAGACGAAAACGTCCAACCACTCTATAAAACTTCAACAGTTAGCATCCGCATACAGCGCGTCATATTCAGGGGCGAATTCTCATCAAGGTGGGTGATACCGATGTGATACTTTATTATAGATGTGCAGAACTGACATAAAGCAACCATCATACATCTGTATACCATGTAGGTATACAGGTGAGGTATGTAAACCATACGCACTCGAGGAAGGGTAGGAAGATGAATAATGGACATTCGCAAAGTCTGTGGCGCTTGATGATAAGTACTTGACAACGTCGCTGACTGAGAGATTCATATATCAAGCTCATTACATTGTAATTAACATCCGTGTGTTGATGGGGGTTGGGGGATAGAGCGCGCTGGTTTTTGGGGAACAGCACTTGAGATGTCAAGAATATTACTTCCGTGTAGCCCGCGCTTGTTGCAAAAATGCAGGGGCGGATGCTTCGATGTATTTTGTGGGTTCAATATTGTCTTGATCGCTTATACAATTTATTTCAAGCCTAAAGCTTTGATAAAATCTATGCGGGCTGCATCTCGCCACTTCAGAATAAGAGAATGTTTGTCTATTCATCCAGATCTGCCGGAGCCTTGCTTCGAATATCTTTTTTTCTTCAGATGAAATTTCTTTTCTTCGTCAAAAATTAATTTTTAACTCCGTATCCGTAATCCTCCCTCATCCAGAACCTTTGAATAAAGTTAGTCTATGCTAATCAGCTTACTCTCTGTCAATTTTCGTCTTTCTTAGCTTTCGAAGTTAGTTTGTAGGACTCTAGCTTGCTCCCAGCGGACATGATCCTGCAAGCTAGGGCAGCTATCTTGAGCCCAGCAACTAGAGGGGCGGCAATAATGGTGGTGAGAAGCCCAACACCCCACACCCCCATACCAAGGCTAGCCTCCAGCATCACGCTGCTACGGCGTGTGATGTATTAACGGCATGCCGATATTTTTTTTTATATACGGGGCAGCACGTTTGTCCCTTTTATCTTCCAGAGACTTCCGAAGTCGGATAATCTCTTGAATGCAATAGGTAAGGCCGTTGCTAGTCTGAAATGAGGGATAGAGCGTCATTATTCTTTGCGCATCAAAGTAATATTTATGCTCCATTCTTCAACTGAGAGATTAAACGCTCCACGCGAACAGCGCTAACCCGGCCGCTAGTGAACAAAGGCCAGACCAAAGCACTAACGGTATTAAAGATTTTTTCATCAACCCCAACCTCAGCAAACTCTACTGCAATGTCCGTCCCTGTCGAGCGGGCTGACCACTGTTCGTCGGCCCCGAATGTGATTACGAGAGCAATATGCCCGGAGGATGATGACGCACTCCATTTAATATGACACTGGGAAGAACAGAGACCACCTCAGCCTGCCCCGCAACCCCAATAGCAAGCTCGAGATTGATTGTTGTCCCATTAGGAGGCTTACCAAGCAAATCAAGGTCCATTTTAAACTCGGCGGCGGCCTTCAAGCAGTTTCTAGTCCCCTGGGATTTACCCTCAGTCACCTGCACGGCATAGAAGAGAGGCTTGGGGCACTGCATTTTCAGAAACGCCAGGTAGGTGACAACATTGGACTTGTTGGTGCGTAAGACCGTCTTGCAGGCCTCATAACCCACAAATGCCTTATCCATGTTGGTTAGGCCGATGAGTATCCCATTGCGCTCGAAGTGAGTATATCCAATATACTCATAGAGTTCCAGTCTCCAACTTCTTATAATTACGGACATAGAAAATGTCGTGTCTCCCTTGGTTGCATTCCTTCTTTAACGGGCACAGCCAAGAGGAGTATGGGGGAAGTGCATTATGGCTGTGTTAATTTGATGACAGAGCATCAACATGAACGTATAACTCCTTATATATGATAAGGTTCGGAACAGACTTCGCATTGAACACGATTTGGCTGGAGGACACATGAGCCTTGCCTATCCCTCCCCACCCAAAGGCCTTCTTAAAACTGCCAAGACCTACGAGACCAGTTGCAGGGTTCAGAGTCAGAGAAAGCTTCCGATGCTTAAAGATTTGCTTGTTGAGTTAACCCACATTAAAATATCCATCGGGGATAGAGATAGCCTCAGTACGATATTGGAACCATTGGTTGCCTAGCTTGTGGGAAATATTAGCTTATGTGGTAGAACAACAATACGACCAGAGCAGCCTCCAGGTCACCATCGCGATTGTCTAGGACCGGGTTGAGGGGGATGGATTCCCATGTTGGACGATGCTTAGCGTGATATACATATTATCACTGTTAATAATAACGACCGCTTACGAGTTCAACAATGATGCCAAATACCCGGTGGATGGGGTATACCAGCTGACTACTATAAGGTATCACGCGAAGGTAGTCATACAGTTAAATATGCAAGAACTCTTTCGGACGCAGTTCCCCAACGTGTTTAAACTATACCAGCTGCCATGCATGGAGTCAGACCAGATCATACAAGTTTGATACAGCAAGCCGTCACAATTCTGGCAAAACCAAGTCATCTTCGCTTTATGGTGTGCCACGGCGGACAATGGGGTGTCCGCGAACGAACATCTGTCCGACCCAGACTCACTAACGCGAGCCGTCAACATATTCTGCATCATCTACCAAATTCATCAAATCCTCATAGAAATGCGTGTGACACTCCTACAAGACCAGTGTTGGGACACATTTGAAAATCCATACGACGTAAGAGCCTATGAGCGTATATGCATGGGATTCGGGATTTCCCATAATGATGACTGGAAACGGCGCTGGCTGAATAACGGGTTGGGGTCAGTATACATTTACTGGATGAACAGTGGTTATCATTTATTGAATGATGGCCAAGGCGGCGTCTATGATCCAAAGCGACTATCGTGCACAAAAAAGACAACGAACGATGTCCTACACATAGATTACATCTCACAAGATAATCAGATGGCAGACAGTGCCAGGTGCGCCTTCGTTCTTGACACATCACAGGGTTTCACTCGACCGGGTGTTGAGTAACTAAATGACAGCATTTGAAACTACGTATGAGCCATCTTTGGGGCCCAGGCTCAGACTACAACGCACATTCTGGGAACTGTTACGGCGTCTGATGCCCAGAAACACTTCCTGACGCTAGTGGAAGAAGCCATCTCTTCCCTCGTAGACCTCACGGCGGCCATCAAAAGGCATCAGGATGTGCTACAAAACGCCAGCTCAAAAGTGGTCTACGAAACAGGGTTGTAATGACCGCCAGCAATATGCTGCTCCGCAATGGTCAGAGAGCCGGGTTTTACATGATCATAATTGCAGAGCCAGGTCTAAAGATTGGCCTCGATATTGTCATGAATGCCTGGGATTCCCCAGCGCCCCCTCCCCCCACAAATACCAGTGCTGCCCAGCATTGCGCAGCCAGCTCATCACGAACCGGAGCCAGCACCGGCACCTAAGATGCAGCCCGACACCAGCGCAGCTGATATGGCACCGGCGCTGGAGCAACAAAACAAAAAGATAGCACTCATTGTTGGGAGTGTTGCTGTCGTTCTAGTGGCCCTATAGTTTTCGTTAGCCACTCTTGGGCAGCCAGCAGCAGCAACCCTCCGAGCGCAATCACTAATGCCCAAATATTCTCAGTCAGACATCTTAAAGTCTTACTCAAGAAGTTAAGAAGCCAGGAGATAATGCCGCCTATTATTCGAATCCATTCTCTAGGCCCAGGGCCAGGTGGCGGGCCAGGCGGTAGGGTAAGCGGGGCACCACCACCTCCGCCGAAAGTAATTTCTAGCGTGATAGTGAAAATTAAGAAACCGATCGCTGTGAAAATGCTCGCTATGGTGATGCCTTGCTCTCGGAAAAGAGTTTGCAGCTTCTTACCTAGTGTGGAGTCTTCATTGACTACCTGATGAATAGTTTCACGGTTCCACACGAATTGGGTGCGTACATCTTTGTGTACCTCAAAGACCTAAACTAAGAGCCTCTTCTTCGCTTCTTCAATCTCTGTAATCTTTTGTACTTGAATGTCTCTACTCTAGTCATCAGATTCTATCAACATTTTCCGCTGCCAATTTCTTTGTCCTACTGCTTGATAATTACGAGGTAGTTGGTGAGCTTACCTTTAATCGTCATCATTGATGTGTCAAGCGCCATATGCATACGAAGTTCTCTCACAGAAGGTAGGAATTTCCCTCCCAGACACTTGTCTACTTGCGCAGGAGATATTTGTAAAGCCCGCTGCACTTCTGGGCTCCACATGACGCGCTCTAAGATAGTGCAAATATTCTGTGGGACATCCCGAATATCCGCAATACCTATTCCTGCGACAGAGCACTATCCTATCAGTATATCAGACAAAGGTGACAGCATTTAGTGGTAGTTTGTCCACAAACCCCAATGCACGTCTGGTACCCACTTTGATGCTACTCAAAGCGAAAGGCATGCCATCATTTAACCGTGTGGTCTGCTCATCTGCAATTTAAATCGCGCCCGTAGTAGAATCCCTCGTAATTGATTAATAGTCTATGCCCGTTATGGGTCTCACACCTCACTTCGACTCCACGTTTCTAAAATAATCATTAATGGCACTGTTTCTAGTTCCACATTTAAGCTGGGGTGGGGCCAACCCCAAGTCTTTTGACTACTCGGCATTAACAATGCGGGGATTATCAATATCAAAGTCGTCGATGAAGCTTTTCTCTTCCACATCAGCTCTGTCGGGCGGCACCTCTTCGCCACAAAAGTCCTTCAACTAAACTCTACCCATATTAGATATTGCTGCAGTTACGAAGTAACAATAGTTACGAAGTAACAATAGTTACAAAGTAACTAGGAATTCTCCAATTGCATATGGTCGTAAGATTAACCCTTACCGCCGTCTCCGGTAACGGCTCGGGGTGAAAGGCATGCGGTAAACGAGCAAGGTGACCAACAACTACTATCGACCCGAAGCAGCAGTTGCTAGTTCGTTTCAAATATCTCAGTGCACACGATGTTATCGTGCCTCTGTCGGTGCGTCTGACATTCAATATCGCCCTCAGCTCCCCTGATGTCAACCGGACTGTGGTCCAGAACCTCGACCGATCGCTGGTACAATGGCTGACCATCAGGCTCTCCGGCAAAAAAGTCTTCTCTCTTGTGGGCATTGACGTCTACAACACCTACCAGGATCTTTGGAAGACTAGATAAGAACGGGCGAACACGGTAGTAGTAATGTAGGTCCTGGGTATGTAACTTCTCTGGGAAGAGGGTGTGTGTAGTCCTCGGTTGGTCTGTAGCAGTGGTTCGAACCGATGAAATGTATTTTGTTTTTAATTTTTGTTTTTTGTTTGAATTTGAAGTTGTGAAATGTTTGTGTGAGAAAAAAATGTTGGGAATTTTTTTTATTTATTTAATTTTAAATGAAAACCATAAAAACGTAAAAATAGCCGGTATTATTGTTTGTAATGGAAATGGATTAGTGAAATTCATTAAGAAGGGGTGGGTGGTGGTTATTAGTGGTCTTGAGAAGGTCGTATTGCTGTAGACACTATCATTATACGGATTACAAATTAAAACATTTAAAAGCAAAGATGGTCGGTATTATTGTTTGTAATAGATATGGGTTAGTGAAATTCCTTGAGAAGGGGTGGGTAGTGGTTATTAGTGAGCTGTAAATTGTCGTGGTGGTGTATTCACTATATTCATGTTGGTTGCAAATGAAAATGTTAAAGAGAAAAGATGGCCAGTATTATTGATTGTAATGGATATGGGTTAGTGAAATTCGTTGAGAAGTGATGGGTAGCGGTTATTAGTGAGCTTTGAAGGGCCGTGGTGGCATATTCACTATCATCATACGGGCTGCAAATGAAAACCTTTAAAACTAAATGTGATCGATATTATTGATTGTAATGGATATGGTTTAGTGAAGTTCATTTAGAAGGGGCGGATAGCGGTTATTAGTGGCCTGTAGAAAGTCATAATGCCTTATTCACTATCATCATACGGGTTACAAATGACCACCTTAAACAGTAAATGTGATCGGTATTATTGTTTGTAATGGATATGGCTTAGTGAAATTAGTTGAGAAATGGTTGGTGGCGGTTATTAGTGATCTGTAGAGGTCGTAGTCGTCGAGTGAGGAAATTGTCGAGGAAAGTACTGTAGTGAAACGGTGATGGTTAAAGTGGTAGATGACGTGGTCAAGTAGTGGCCAGGTGGTGGTCAAGTGGTCGAGTGACCAGTTAAATTGCTGAGGAAAGTACGTGTAGTGAAACCGTTATGGGTAAAGTGAGGAGAAAACAGTAGTTGTATTAGTAAGTGTAGAATAAGAGGAAGCAGCAGTAGGTTTATTAATAGATGTAATATTAGTTGTAGCGACAGAAATAGTAGCTGTTGAATTGGAAGAGATACAAGTATCTTTATCGGAATGTGTAAAAGTCACACAATCACAAAGACAGACACACATACAGACATGAACACACAGACACACAAACACACAAACAAACACGTACAGACAATACCAAAGATCCATACACACTCACACAGACATACACATACGCATAAACAAACAGACACGAAAATACACAGACAAGCAAACGTGTCTTAAGAAGTAATAATTCCCTGGAATACATCTGTCTCGAGTACGAAGTAGTCACTGAGCCCAGGCTGGCCGACTAATTTGGGGCATGTATGAGAGCCGTATTATGGTGCTATAAGAGTGGGTCCTAAGTCATTGACTTATTCCTCAGCACTCGCTTTGGACCATCAATCTGAACATACATTAAAGTCTTTGAAAGGCATTCTCCTATTGTGGAAGGATCCCGAAAACAACAGGCATTTTGGGCGCCAACAGGAGTTCTTTCAAATCATGCAAATCACCAAAGTTGAAGTTACCGTAGGACAGGCCAGTAAGCTCTTTGCCCACGGCTTAGTACCCCACCAGCTCTGGGACGAAGCGAGGAAATTCTTTTCCGGAGGCCCTAAATGACACCCGAAGACGGCCGCAGTCGCTAAAGAGCTAGGATCGGCTGATGATAGTCTGACCGAGTACTTGACGACAACGTTCTGCTTGTGGCTGGACTTCCAGACCTCCGACGATGACCATTTTCAGGCAGTGGCTGGCGTATAGAGAAAGGGTCTACGGGCATCACCCTCCAGATCATGAAATAGGTTGAACCGACAGGGCCACTGTATTGTTAAGTGTATTTGGTTATGGACGGACAGCTGAACATCGATACTGGGAGATTCGTTACTGCTGTTTATTAATGGAGTTCCCGCTTAAGCCACACTCGGTCATCATCACAGGCCCCACATGTATACAAAATTCAAGATTGGTGACTCAGTCATGTGCACATGTGGTTTGGCGTCGCAGACAGCAGAACATAAACTCCAAGACTGCCAAAACTACAACATACCCAGGCATACCTTCTGGCCTAGAGAGACGACAGTGGAAGATAAACTCTATGGACCACTGAGTAAAAAGACAGTTAAATTCATACAAGAGACAACGTTGCAATTATAGACATATTTCAAGTGAACGAAAGAAGAAGAAGAAGAAGAAGAAGAAGAAGAAGAAGAAGAAGAAGAAGAAGAAGAAGAAGAAGAAGAAGAAGAAGAAGAAGAAGAAGAAGAAGAAGAACGTGATAGTTCTATCATATAGTGGGGAAGTTCTCCTACGGTTGACTAGGAAAATCCTTGCAGACCTAAAACGAGTGATTTTGGCAATTGATTTTGAATGTTGCCACATGACGTTGAGCGCCAGTCAATTCATGATAGCCACCAGCGACGCTACCAACCGACAACGTGCTAAATTGTTTGAATAACATTATAGAATATACATGGAACTAACGGTAAGCTTTCAAATTGACAAGCAAACAATGTATATTACTGCGATGTTTCACATTGGTATAAAATGAAATTTACTTATTATATTTTTGATTTAATGGTTATATAGTATATTACAAATTATATAGAATAAAGTATAGGTAAATAAGTACTGGATACCATTGTTAGGATTATACATATGTGTTTATTACTTGAAACGAGATATTTATACATTTCCCCCCCCCCCCCCTCCAGATTTTCAAGTGATAGTGCAGGTTATATTACCAGACTGCTGACAAGTGAAGATTAATTAAATATTAGGATTTTTATTGAAATATTTAGATAGAATTAAATAAATTTGCATTAGTTGTATTAGAATAACTGAATGCCTGTGACATGTCAAATGTCTCATGCCCGTCTTCATGTAACGAATATAGATAGATAGGTGTTCAAATGTAAAAGACAGACGGCAAGCAGTATCTTCAGTTTCCATACTTAAACCCCATGAAGGAAAAATGCCGTATGATTCAGCGATCGTGTGAACAGAGACATTAGCCGCTCCTATAAGTAACTTAGTACCTGTCACACCGGAAAAGATAGCACCGAGGCGCGTTTTTGCAATTTCATTAGCAGACACTTGCACTGAACAGAATAGGTCAGAAAGCGCGGTTGATGTTTCATTCCAGGGAAGGGCTGGTTGTGCCTGCAACAAAGACAGAGGAAAGATAAACAGGAATTGTTGTCGGTGAAATGGACGGATGCTGGTGGAATGAGTCATTGTCACGAAGAGGGATATTCTTTGTGAGGATTGATGGAGACAAATAATGCGGCGTGGGTTGAGATAAATTAAGTTACAGAGGAACTTAGCACGCCAGTCTTTTACAATGTGAGCCAGGAAGCAAAAGTTTTTCATTTGTGTGTGGATATAAATGGTCCTGTGGAGTGAAGGTAATTAATAATTAATATTACTCTACTTCTACAAATGGATATGGTTAACAGAAAGATGTCTTCTATAGAGATCACTTGTTCGTTGTGATAAGGAATATATATATATATATATATATATATATATATATATATATATATATATATATATATATATATATATATATATATATATATATATATTTATATATATATATATATATATATATATATATATATATATATATATATATATACTAGCTGACCCGGCCCGGCTTCGCCAAGGCCCTGGCGGGGATCTATCTATCTATCTATCTATCTATCTATCTATCTATCTATCTATCTATCTATCTATCCATCTATCTATCTGTCTGTCTGTCTGTCTGTCTGTCAGACCCGGCCCGGCTTCGCCCAGCCTCTGGTGGGGAGCATCTCATTTAATTCATATAAGTAGTAATATAAGCTCCCGTTCCCGACTATCTGTATGTCTGTATATCTGCCTGTCTGTCTGACCCGGCCCGGCTTCACTCAGTCCCTTGTGGGGAGCATCTCATTTAATTCATATAAGTAGTCATATAAGATCTCGTTCCCGACTGTCTGTCTGTCTGTCTGTCTGACCCGGTAGGCTTCGCCAAGCCTCTGGTGGGGAGCATCTCATTTAATTCATATAAGTAGTCATATAAGCTCCCGTTCCCGACTATCTGTCTGTCTGTCTATCTATTTGACCCGGCGCGGCATCGCCCAGCTCCTGGCGGGGAGCGTCTCATTAAATTCATACAACAAAAAACATGTAACTTAAGAATGTCCTTCCACACACCATCCATTATTTTTAATGAAAACTGTTTTTTATCACCTACATGAATGTAGATAACTTCTTTAAACATAAAAACATAAGTTAGAAAATTTTCACTATCTAAATAGATGCATTATTTTTATGAAAATTTTGAAAATGCCTTAAAGATTATATCACTATTTATTATAACTCATATGCCTGTAAATAACTGTAGACAAAGAGTTTATATATCTTTGAAAACAATGCAACAATATGACTATAACATATATAGACATACTATTAGAAGTTATGTCCCTTGAAATAACTTTTATTAAGTTAAGTCCCCTCGATAATGTAAACGATAATATAAATTTAAATATTAAATTTTAGTAAGTAAATAGCTGATTGTACACTATAAAACTATGACAGTTGGCTGCACGGAAATGAAAAGAATACATGTAGAAAATTTCATCTCAGTCGGATGGACCGTTATCGAACGCACCAAATACATCCCTACATATACACGTACATGCATCGCCATACACACACACACACACACACACACACACACATATATATATATATATATATATATATATATATTTATAGAGAGAGATAGAGAGAGAGGGAGAGAGAGAGAGAGAGAGAGAGAGAGAGAGAGAGAGAGAGAGAGGCTCAGAAGATAGAGAAGATTTTCTTGACTTAGAAAAACTATTCAGATGAGTAGATAAGCTAATTTTCGGCATGAAGAATTCTTAATGAATCTTTTTATGCATTAGTCATGTATTTGAGGAATGATACAGTTTCTCATTCAATATTTCTCAGAGTCTCCAAAGACGATCTATACTTTATAACAAAACTACCGTGATCCTATTTCAGAGATAGTCATCATATTCTATGTCTGGAAAATTATGTTCTAAAGTTTATTGCATGTTCTGACTCTATATGACTTTGTGTCAAAATAATTCATGTGTTATTTATGAATGATAATTTTCTACAACCTACCCTGTAAGATTTTAGATGTGTATTGATTTATATGGGAATTACATAAGATGAAGAGTTAGGCGGGTATTTTCCCGGAAGAAGGGAAGAATTGACAAGGCAGTGGGCTCATATCGTTCTACTGACATGAGAAGGACTAGCCTGCAGAACGCCTGAATAAAGAGGACATGTCGTGCCAGTAAGTGAGGTGAACACCTCCAACTGATATTTATGGAATACCATTAGGCACATAGGATGGTCAGGCTGGACTACCCTGAGCAAAGAAAAGAATCCCTTCTCTCTTTGCTTATATTTTTCCCCTAACCCAGCTCTTAGTTGAGATAGCTATATGGATTTTGGTCCTATTTCTCAAGGGTGGTGGTTATGTTGATTGCATAAACTGGGCAGAGAACTATATGCTGATGGTGGTTATTCTGGAGGAACAGCAACATAGTGAATCAATTGCTTCTCCTATTCCACACCCCCACAGCCTAGGAATGAACAGCTAATTAACTATCTGTATAGTCTGTGTTGTCGGGGACTATATAGAAACGAGATACCCCCTGTAACATCATCCCACATAGGATCTACAACGAGAGTAGTTAAATCGGTAGACTCATACCTTCAAGAACATTGCTTGAGTGCCATTCGGAGTGCACCAAGAACAATTAGAGTAGTAGTAGTGTGTGACATTCTGGACAATAGATTATTGATGTGATGAACTCAGAGACACATTTGGTTTAGTGCCATTTATAAATTTAAAAAAAACAGTGTACCTTAATATTAGTGCCGAGTTGGAACTTTAATTCCTTAATTTTCTAATGATTGGTTTATCTCATTGATGGTTTATGCTTATATTTCCAGCCACCTCACGGCCTTCGAGTTCAGATATCTGACCATTGCGGCACGCCAGACACCCACAGCGCTCAGCAGCCGATACAGAAATAATAAACATTATGCAGGCGAATCAAACCAACGAAAGCGCTGGTTACAGCCGGGCCAAATAGAAACAGCGAGATCCCTCTAGCCACAATTGGAGGGAAAATGAATGTTCTAGCTTAAACGTCAAGTTGTTCACCATCTGGTGCGTTGAAGCAAAGCAGTGTTCTAGTTCCTCGGGCACGCCCAGATTTCAATGTGTGGTGAATCATTCCTTGAAGTTAAGGTAATACGATGTTTACATTTATAATAATGTCGATGTAATATTTAAAATGTTTACAAATATTCATAGTCTAATTTTTCGTTCTTGTGGGGATGAAAGCAAGCGCCATGTTTTCTGTTTACTGCACTTGCCGGTTTACACACACACACACACACACACACACACACACACACACATATATATATATATATATATATATATATATATATATTTATAGAGAGAGATAGAGAGAGAGGGAGAGAGAGAGAGAGAGAGAGAGAGAGAGAGAGAGAGAGAGAGAGAGAGAGAGAGAGAGAGAGAGAGAGAGAGAGGCTCAGAAGATAGAGAAGATTTTCTTGACTTAGAAAAACTATTCAGATGAGTAGATAAGCTAATTTTCGGCATGAAGAATTCTTAATGAATCTTTGTATGCATTAGTCATGTATTTGAGGAATGATACAGTTTCTCATTCAATATTTCTCAGAGTCTCCAAAGACGATCTATACTTTATAACAAAACTACCGTGATCCTATTTCAGAGATAGTCATCATATTCTATGTCTGGAAAATTATGTTCTAAAGTTTATTGCATGTTCTGACTCTATATGACTTTGTGTCAAAATAATTCATGTGTTATTTATGAATGATAATTTTCTACAACCTACCCTGTAAGATTTTAGATGTGTATTGATTTATATGGGAATTACATAAGATGAAGAGTTAGGCGGGTATTTTCCCGGAAGAAGGGAAGAATTGACAAGGCAGTGGGCTCATATCGTTCTACTGACATGAGAAGGACTAGCCTGCAGATGTAACAGTGTGTAATATAAGACGAAGGCCGGTCGTTTGTGTGTTGATAAAACGTTTATTGGCTTAATATAACAAAGCTCCGATGTACACCTCCATTCGCTACTCAATCTGGGTTCTAACTGCCCATACCAACCCAATACGTCACGATTGAGCATCTCCCCCCCTTTCAGTCTCAATGCTCAATCGTGCTGTATCTGGGTTTCCCACTAGATCCCAACACTGTTACACCTCCCCATGTTTAATAAAGAATTTTCCTTATAAAGGAAAAATCTTTACTCTAAATCCCCCTACTCCATTCCCTCTTTGTCTTCTAACCTATGCTAAAACCAAGTTTGAGTAAACAATACATCTTTTACTCTTCTCCCAGTGACATGGTCTGCCTACAACCTCCCCATATACTTCTTTATACTTCTTCTTCGCCTTTTATTTATATAATACCACGGTTAATCCAACCAGTCCTTCTATCCTTTTTTTTTATTTCCCCAACATTTTATAATCAACCCACTTCTTCTTCGTTCTTGGTCCTTCAACCAAACATAACATATTTACATATAACATTTCAAATTCACTTTATAATACATCATAACACCATAACACGTTTTCTTAAATACTCCTTCTCCACTTCAATAAGCAATCCGCTTTCCACTTCAAACTCTGACACCAACTCCTTATTCTTATCACCAATACTACTAATTCCCCACTTTCAACTAACCTGAAATCACTTTCATACGATAGGAAGATAAAGAATCGGTGGCCACCGGAATTTAAAAGAAGAAATAGAATTCTTTCAAAAAAAACAACACTCACCTAAATCACACACCCCTTTACCCCCCTATGTCATTTGAGAATTTATGTAATAAATTCTAAACCATTATATCTCCCCCAGTACCACTCATTATGGTAACAGTTTACGCTGCTATCTACAGCATCAAATACCAACCATCATCCAAAAATAATCTTCACTTCTAAGTGTCTATATAACAGACACTACCTACCCTCAACCATAAAACACATCCCGAAGACACAATTAAAGACCTCCTCCAACACAACACCTCACATAACCTCATCACCTCGTATAAGTAATCTTCTCCAATACCTCAGGTTCTCTCTTAATGTCCATTTCTTATGGGCATATCTACTAAAATGCTCTACTTATGCCGTTATCAACAGCAACCTAGTAACCTTGAAATCTCCCCTTAAATATTAACCATCAGACACAACATTGTAATCTGACCCACTTATAAACATTTACATCCTGCCTAGGCCATGTAACCCCATGTCTCTCTAAAATCTCAATTCATAATTCATGCCGTAATCTACAGCCGCAAAAATAACCACTCATGTCTGTGACTTCTTGTTAATCAACTTTATCTCAGTCCCTTTTATTACTGACCCATAAACACTCCATGTCCTTATGTCTCCCCTATGTTCATTTCTCATTTACACCCTAACACCTCTTTATTATTGTACTGTTATCTACAGTGTCTAGTCAAACATGGATCCAATTCATGTTTACTCTTTGTCTGGGGTAATTTTCTTATTCTTCTATAACCCAGCAATCTCGTGTATATCATGGCTCTTCTGAACCCCCGGAAACTATGTTCAAAACTTTTCTCAGCTTTACCCCACTGAATATATTCATTAATCTTTTCTTCTCCCATGTGGTTTCTAATCCCATATTTTTCTAATTAATGCTTACTTTAGTGTATCTCTAACCTTTCCCATAACCATCCCCGGTATATGTTTCCACTTCTTCATAAGCCCATCAACCTCACTATGCTGATTATCCCAGTAATATACACCCATGAAGTTATTCTTCACAAAGAGAATGTGTCTCTCTATTAGCTCACAGTAGTTTATTATAACTTTCTGAACGAAGGGTCCTAATTACAGCCCCCTGTATTGTCTTTATTCTCGACAAAAACCCTATAACTTAAACATAACTTAATTAATTACTATTTAACACACAAAACAGTGAAATAAAATCACAACAGGACATCAAATCCCCCCCAAATTTTTGTAACATTCATTTATGTTTCCCCGCAACTTCAACTAAAAGTATGATGATGATAATGATGATGATGGTGACGATGATTAAAATAATACAACATACATCCTAATCTATTTTTTTTTCTACTACTACTGGTCTCTTTTACGGACCAGTAGTTTACACATGAAAGTCTAAGGACACAATATCCCTACTCTAAAATAATTACAACCAATTTTACAGGACCAAATCAAGCAAAATTAACTTTATATATATGAGGCATTGTAAGCTCAATTACAATAAATACAAGTGTCTTCTCACTAAAGGGAAGGTTTTCAAAAAAAATATATAATTCTCTTAGAATTAACCACGTAAAGTGACCCAGCAGCATTGGTCTCCTTTCTAACCAATGTAACACCTATCTATTTAGGCAAGTCATGTATAACAAAACAACTTCATACCAAGCATTAATGCCAAAATATGTATATACATATATACAAATATCTCTCTGTTATCTACAGACTAACTTAATGCGGAACCATACTTGTTCCCCTCAACCAAAACCACTACTCAACGAGTGACCGTTCCTTTTTCTGGAAGTCAAACATTGATTATCTCCCCTCACAATTTTCTCTCTTTTTCCATCCTAACTCCTAATACATCATAACATTCAAAATATCCTCATAAGCAAGCACTGTAAACTACAGTTATTCCAATATCATCTCAATGTACCAGCCACCATCTACTTATCAATTAACCTGTGGCTCGGCACACCAACTGTCTTCTATGGCTTTGTACCAACCATCACCACCACTTCCCACTCTTTACCGTCAACCACAGTATCTCCACCCTCCTACATCCAACAAAACTTTGTCTATTTACTATAGACCTCTCACCAAAACAACTAATTCTACTTCCACTTTCTCGTCTACCCGACGCAATTTATATTTCCTTCTACTGCATCAGTACTCTCAACGTCTCACCAGCACTACTTTAAGCTATCCTCAAGTCTCACCTATCATTCTTGCATCGTGACGACAATCAACCCGGTCACCCTCCTCGGAACACGTTCTCCAACATTCATTTACCTCCTCTTGTTTACCTTCGTATCCTTCACTCTTTCAGAACAGCAACTCACGTCAGTATATACAACGGAGCTCTCTTTTCCCGTTCCTCAGTCTTAGGCAGTCTTGCTTCGCCATTTTCCTGTCAAGCATACTAAACATTCATAATGTTAATTCAGCATATAACTTCCACAATTTCCTTCTAAGTTCAGATATTCTACGAAAAGACATTATAATTTTCTTTCTATCTCTCGATTTTCGCATGCTCTATGTTCCACGCTTTATCAACTTTACTTATCAACCGCTCTTCTCATATTCATACGGACAATGATACACAACACAACCTCGCTCTCATCTCACGCCTACTCTCGTATCGCGACAACCTAACGTCTCCATACTATTACTACAACTAAATACTTTCAGACGCCACCTCAACATTCCATCAATCATTCCCCACATATCAACACGTATTGATTTCCTCTACACACGTTGACACAAGACATATTAACGTTACTCTTACATTCTATCTACGTATTTCACTTAGGCGACTTCATCACAGCTCTTTCTTTTTACTTCTTTCATCACGACGAACACCTGTCTGACTACAGTTATATTCACGTATGAACACCGCACAACCAGACGAACTATTCTAGAGGACTCACTCAATTCACTGCTTTTTTTATATCTCTACTTTACTCAATCACTCACTTCCATACGAAGGTCAGACCCTATACACTACCTCTCGCAGCTGAAATTGCTTTCACAGTACTATCAACTATCTCTTCAAAACAAACCTCATTCTGGTGAACCAGCCCCTAACTTCGTAACTATCATTCTATACTTTTCCACCCACAACAACTTTCTTCTTTCTCCACAAGTACGACGTAACTCGTATTTTTCAAGCATCCCCTTCTACAGTCTATTATTTATTATTCTCACGTTCAACTGACTATCTTACGCACAGGATACTCAGTGCCTCCTCAGTCTATATCACCTCATCAGACACTCTCGGTTCACCTGTCAACAATACTATTCTTTCTTCTCCAACCAACAAACAAAACCCTCTCGGACATCACGTCATAGCTCTGAGTCAAACTATTTCTAATAATAATATTCATGCCTAACATATCTCTCACCCTCCATTAATTCTGTCCTGAATCTACCCTATTTTACTTAATATACTCTCTCTACCTCACTACCAAACAGACGATATCCTGTATTACGTAATCCACGTGGAATATCATTTGTTGCAACAACACCCTCGACTATTCTGTACCATGTGACACTACACCAACAAAATTCATCTGCCTATTTTAGAGTTCTTCTCCTAAGCCAAAACTATTTTATTTTCCTTCTTCACCCAAGGAATTTTAACCGTTATATAGTGTGTCCAAATTAAACACTTCACTGTCTTTCAATACATTCACTCGTCTTTCCGTTATAATGTCATCATCACTATCTGTTGTCAACCTGTTAAAGTATTCAGGTCTTAAGGTTCTAAGGTCTTCTATTTTTCTTAAATCACTTTCTGTCGTTGAATAAATTCCCGCTAACTGTCTACCACTATTCTTGTTCTTAAATAAGTTCCTTCTATTTCCTATATTTGCGTCAGTCTGCTCACTGTTTCCTGTGTACCTTACGTAACGTTTATACCTTCCCATCTCGTCTTCAGATGACACACTAATAATAGTTCCCACATCAGAGTCACTATAGTTTACTGCAAACACGTCGGCTCTATTCCTATTGTCGTCCCTAAAACGTCTGACTTTCTTTCTCTTCCTCGGTCTTCGTCCCTTAGCCTTCCCTACTGTCTTGTCATATAAACCCGTATTTTGTTTCAAAGAGTCACTACCCAAAACTCTGTCCGTCTGTCTACCAGCAACTACTCCATATGATGGAAGATCACGCCTCGATTCAGGACCTACCCGTAGTGTAGCACTCTCCTTCTCCGAATCATCTGTAATAATATCTGATTCAGCATCACTATAATATTCAGGTGTGGAAATATCTTCTCCGTAGCTTGAACTCTGACAGCTAATATTCCTACACCATTTGGGAATTAGTTTCTTGTCTATAGCTGAAGAAGTTGACATGGTACTACCTCTATTTACAACCATACTAACACTTTTCTTCATTGACTTCCTTTCGTCCTTGGTCCTTGTCTGTCCATCTTTCCCAACTTCAACCCTGTCTCTCTTAGTCAAATGAGTAGGTTTTGACTGATTCTCTATGAAATCAGTTTGAGTTCCCTTTGTCATCTTGCTGACTGGATGTACCTGAGTCTGCGTACTACTTTCTACCGTATTACTTGTCTGCGTCTGTGTCTCTCGGTTTCTTTTCTTTACTAATATCGTCTTCTTCTTTTCCTGTCTACTAGTCACATTCGCAACCATTTTAGGACTAGTCTGTATTTTACTTACTGGTTCAACTCTGTCTCTTACACCTGAGTTTAAATATTGTCTTTGTCTTTTCTCTAACCAGTCGTCACGTCTTTTTCTAGCAGTTGCACTGTGAGAAGGCCAGTCCCATGATTTCTTTGAAATGTTTCTCTCACGCCCATTTTTGTATTTATACCAGTCCGAGCTTTCACTATTTCGTCTGTTTTCACTGTCTTTTACTCTATATAGATCAGGCCTTGGTTCGTCATAACCATATTGTCTTCTGTCTTTATTAAGCAATGTCTGTCTCCTGTTATTCTTTCCTACTCTATTACTGTCTACCATAATTCTATAAGGGTCCTGTCTAGTTGTTTTGTTCTTCAACGTTTTCAGAAAATTCTCTACCTCCGTAATTGACATCTTTAATTCTCCTAACCATGTGCTAACCCGTTGTAACTCCCCGCACAAGAAATTCATATTCAGTTCCTTTGAAATATCTATCCAGCTGAAACAATATTCTTCTGTATACTTCTTTAGTACCTGAGAAAAAAAACTTATCCTGAGTTCAGCTGAAATATGTGCTGTGCTGAGTCTTCTAAGCTGAAATATTTATACAAGTAACCAATTTCAATTTTTAAATTTCTTAACCTAAAGAAGATGTGCTGCAGGTGTTCCTGTTCCGTCCATGCTGAAAAATACTGCAAGAAAGCAAGCAAAGAACAAAAAAAAACACACAATTTCAAATTATTTGCTTCTAAAATCTGGTTAATTAATTACCTTATTTATGAATCACCTAAATTTACTAATTTACAACACATAATTCCCCAGTTCATAAACTGTTCCATTAGTTATTTAGTTCCAGAATCGCACAAATTTCCCTTGGTTAATCCCTAAAGAGCACAAGTTGTAATCAGCATCAATATTCTGTCAGCGTAGAGGGAGGAAAAACCTTGTCTTCAATAAGTCCTGTTTGAAACCAAAAAGTTCGCTATAAATCCTCATACCTGTTTCTAATAATATAATAATGTTTTAGACTCTGCTCTAACCAAGAATTTATGGCACATCACCGGAGTTACACAGTTACCTTCTTTTATTAGCTGACGGATCTAGTTCCACTAACCAGAGTTCGCATCAAGTGAAACCTAGTCTCGAGTTTAAGTGGCGGAGTCCAGAAGCTCAGGTGGCGGAGTTCTCTTCCCTCAGGTAAATTTTGTAGCTGCCAGATACTCTTCCTGGTTGGGTCACGTCTCATGGGATGCCTGGATAGATTTCAACCCCTGGTTGGGTCACGTCTCATGGGATGCCTGGATAGATTTCAACCCCTGGTTGGGTCCCTTCCTTGATTCTGAGTGAAGTACGTCATCGGCGTCTTGATAGGGGTCGTAGTAATGACGTGGCCCCAAAAATTTATCACAGTTAACCGAAGCCCAGTGATATTTATGTGTTCAAAAAACCTAATCACGAAATTACAAGGCTTTGTCCATTATTACTTGAGCCTAGAAGAGTTCTTGACTTATTTTTCTTCTTTTGTCTGACAGGTTCAGCTTGAAATTCTGGGTTTCTCAAAGTTTTAGGACAGGATGGCTCTTCTCAAAAAAAACGATAAGTTTCATGCAACGGTCCTGAGAAGCCCCTTGTTATTGATATGTTTCAGTGGCTGGCGCTTTAAAATAGAAGCCCCTTTCTTTTGAAACTCCAGAGTTCAGATCTCGGCTCCGGAAAACCTTGAAAGCTGAAGTTCAGTTAACGGCCATTGACGACTTGACCTTGAACGAGCTCTGACTTCTGATTAAATCTTGAAAGTGGCAAGGTTCAGTTAACGGCCATTGACGACTTGACCTTGAACGAGCTCTGACTTCTGATTAAATCTTGAAAGTGGCAAGGTTCAGGCAACGGCCAGGTTAGGCCCCTTGTAAATGATTCAGTTCAGCCACGGCTCCTGATTCTTGAGTACTTCGCGTGATAGGCCATGATTTATTATCTTCATAATATTTCTTACAGCATGCCGTCAGTGGATAGTTTTTTGTTGTTTGTTGTTGGCCGGCCTAGATCAACCTCAGATCCTCGGTCGAGGGCACCATTAATTACTCCCTGTAACAGTGACAAAGGAAGTAACTAGAGTCGAGTTGGTACAAAGTTTTATATTTTATTCTCAAGACGACAGGCCGCGTCTTCTCAGCTGGGCTATCGGATGTTTACTGCCTATAACAACATAATACGTCACGATTGAGCATCTCCCCCCCTTTCAGTCTCAATGCTCAATCGTGCTGTATCTGGGTTTCCCACTAGATCCCAACACTGTTACACAGAACGCCTGAATAAAGAGGACATGTCGTGCCAGTAAGTGAGGTGAACACCTCCAACTGATATTTATGGAATACCATTAGGCACATAGGATGGTCAGGCTGGACTACCCTGAGCAATGAAAAGAATCCCTTCTCTCTTTGCTTATATTTTTCCCCTAACCCAGCTCTTAGTTGAGATAGCTATATGGATTTTGGTCCTATTTCTCAAGGGTGGTGGTTATGTTGATTGCATAAACTGGGCAGAGAACTATATGCTGATGGTGGTTATTCTGGAGGAACAGCAACATAGTGAATCAATTGCTTCTCCTATTCCACACCCCCACAGCCTAGGAATGAACAGCTAATTAACTATCTGTATAGTCTGTGTTGTCGGGGACTATATAGAAACGAGATACCCCCTGTAACATCATCCCACATAGGATCTACAACGAGAGTAGTTAAATCGGTAGACTCATACCTTCAAGAACATTGCTTGAGTGCCATTCGGAGTGCACCAAGAACAATTAGAGTAGTAGTAGTGTGTGACATTCTGGACAATAGATTATTGATGTGATGAACTCAGAGACACATTTGGTTTAGTGCCATTTATAAATTTAAAAAAAAACAGTGTACCTTAATATTAGTGCCGAGTTGGAACTTTAATTCCTTAATTTTCTAATGATTGGTTTATCTCATTGATGGTTTATGCTTATATTTCCAGCCACCTCACGGCCTTCGAGTTCAGATATCTGACCATTGCGGCACGCCATACACCCACAGCGCTCAGCAGCCGATACAGAAATAATAAACATTATGCAGGCGAATCAAACCAACGAAAGCGCTGGTTACAGCCGGGCCAAATAGAAACAGCGAGATCCCTCTAGCCACAATTGGAGGGAAAATGAATGTTCTAGCTTAAACGTCAAGTTGTTCACCATCTGGTGCGTTGAAGCAAAGCAGTGTTCTAGTTCCTCGGGCACGCCCAGATTTCAATGTGTGGTGAATCATTCCTTGAAGTTAAGGTAATACGATGTTTACATTTCTAATAATGTCGATGTAATATTTAAAATGTTTACAAATATTCATAGTCTAATTTTTCGTTCTTGTGGGGATGAAAGCAAGCGCCATGTTTTCTGTTTACTGCACTTGCCGGGTTAGAACCTTCAGGTAGATATTCGGTTGCGATAAACTACCAAAAAATATTTTCTTACATTCTGTTGCAATATTCTACTATATAATATTTTCTTACATTCTTTTACAATATGCGGCAAAAGAATATTTCTTTATATTCGTTTACTTATGCGACTAAAGAATATTTCTTTATATTTTGTCACCATGTGCTACTAAAGAATGTTCCCTTATATTTTGTCACCATGTGCTACTAAAGAATATTTTTTTATATATTTTGCTACATATGCGACTAAAGAAGATTTCTTTATATTTTCCTAATGAAGATTATTCCCCTATATTCTGTTACAATCTGTATATAACTACTTTTCTCAATATATGAATAATGTACTCTTCAAATGTACTTGTTCGACATTGATGCTTTTACAGAAGAATTGTAGCTTAAGAGTCTATCTCTTTAAAACCATGTACACTGACTCACACCTGTAGGGATGCATACATCTTGTGATTCTTTTATTCACATTTTCCCCCCTGAATATGGTTTGTGAAATTGTCATGTTTTGTTCTGAGAATAAATGCTCATTAATAAGAGTGCACCATATACCCAAATGTTAGCCGGACATTGCAAACACCAACAACCTTACATTCACATGATGATTAGGTAATTCTTACGGTCAAGGGCAGGTCATTTATGTTCTAAAATATGATTATAAAGCAGCCCACGTCAAACTCTGTGAGATAACCTGCAATCTTGGGTGGTTTAACAATGTCGCCTTCCAGCCCTTTGCTTAGAAGAGACCGCATGGAATGACCATACCTGTTTTGTTTAAATCAAGTGCTCAAGACATAAATATATTCTTATTTGTGATTGTTGTAAAATTGAAGATGATGATGAGATTATATGGTGGACAATTAACTCTCAATACATGATGATGATGATGATGATGATGATGATGATGATGATGATGATGATGATGATGATGATGATGATGATGATGATGATAATGATGATATGCATTTGAGATTTAAGCTGAACACAGAGAAAGGAATATGAGCTTACTTACAGGCACCTGATGATGACAGTGATGATGATGATTTTATAAGGTTGACCATTAACTCATCTTACATCCATCTCAACACTTCCGGTCTTATCAAACAACAGTCTCAACCTATCTCTGGCTTACTAGGAAGTGTCACTACATGCACCTTTCCCATGCATCTACCATATTATTCATCTATCTCAACCTACCTTCATCACAATATGCCTTTATCTCAATCATCATATGCCTCTAACACAACCTACCTTCATCCCGACATGTATGTTACATCCTGGATGACTTTGAATTAACTTAATTTAATACAGCCAGATAACTTGGTCACAATCAGACTCCCTAGTCTTAAAGTTATAACTATCTTATTTCATTGCCCTGGTTGCACCAAGTGTTGATCCCATCAGGACCTTACCGCATGATATGATGGACTGAATGCCATCTATACAGATAAGAGGGAGGTGATCTCACTATTGAGTGGACAGATTTTTCCCTCTCTTATTGTCTTATTCACTTTTTTTTTCTTGATTGTTTCTTGACATGTTTTATGATTTACTGATATATTTTAGCAAATTGTTTATGAAGTTGTATTTTATTTGGACCGTCAGATGGGCGGTGTAACTGAAAGCCTATGGTTCTGAAGATTCGGACTTGGTTGCTGAGGGCAGGAAAGTAATATGTCATGTCCATCTTTTTCCAGCCCAAATTGTAGTACAGCCCATTTCCTTGCATCATCCACCACCCCCACCCTTCAAAGATCTAACCCATCTAACCCATGAACCCAATGAGAACCCCTGATGTTAGGTACTGACAGAAGAACTTGAATATACCTCACTCACAGTGATGACCCTCTGATGGAAAACTAGTTCCAGGAAAGAATTAGAATCCTATACAACTGAAGTACCTACTGGTAGATATCCGCTGCTCTGGAGATATACATATCCTTTTTTTTTTTTTGTAAAGTGGTATCTAACAAGTGATGCATTATTATACTATACTTTAATGTATTTTGGATAATTCAAATGTGTTTTTTTTTCACAATTATGTATTCACATCAGTTGGTATTCCTAGTAAACCTGAACATGTTTTTTCCATAGATGTGTCCAATGTGAATATATTTTGTTATCATATTTTGTGATTTATTACACATATGTTAGCAGACTAATTCTTGATTGATTTTTACAGATTGTGTGTAAACATAAATATTATGTGATGTCACTGTAGTCCTGTTTATACTGTGAATGTTCTGTCATGATATTGTTGGTATGGTCCATCACATACTTGTGTAATAAGCGTATAAATCATAGGTAACAATATTAATTTAGACCGTATGAGAGCGGGCACCTGCACACTAGCACCTTTTCCCCAGTGATAGAAAAGGGCATCCATTTTTGTGATAGTGGCAACAGTCCGTGGTCTCCACATCTTCCCAAGAAGCCTAAACATATATATATATATATATATATATATATATATATATATATATATATATATATATATATATATATATATATATATATATATATATATATATAACATTAATTCGTGTAAATACGAACACATCTTTAGTATCTTCACGTGGGGGAACGAGCCATAAAATTTAGCTTCTAGAAGGTGATCTTGATAGAGGATAGGAACCCTGATAATATTCCTCAGATAATTAAATTCCTCTTAAGTGGGTGTTACATTCTAACAGATGTAACCCCTAATAAATAAACCTCAGAATGCTGAATCGTGTGTCTGATACCATATGTCACTCTAACATACATAACAGGAACCCACCACCATATTATCTCATTACAGTATTATAATGTTTATCAAGGTGTTGGTAGTTTTTCTTGTTGAGTTATAGTGCAATTAGACCAAATACATTAGTTACAACTTAAGAGTGGAGCCAAGTGTGGCCGGAAAAATACAAGTATCTCAGATTTTCCTGGGAAATATTTCCCGTATCGGAGTGGTGTTAACTTCCGGGGCTCTACTGGCCCTCTGTAAAGAAACTTCAACTATAGATCAACATCCACCCCTAGGGATTCTTAACGAGCCATTTTCAAGTTCCTCTAAACAGTTGGCTATTAGAATTTGGGGATCCCATCCTCATTTCTTTTTAACATACCACAATGCCAGATATGAATTAATTGAAATAAAGGAGACAGAAATTGTTCCCAATTTGTTTTCTGGCCCGCCGGTATTTGCCATAACCTTAATTAGACTGGGTCATAGGTTAAGGCAGTGTTCAGAAGGAAAGTCCAGTTGGACTCCGGGACCGTGAAAAGTGACTCGATTGTGAGCACTTTTCACACAGCGAGAAAGCACCGGGACTCGCTTCGCGGCAGCACGAATCCTTGAAAGACACTCTACGTTAGATAGTGGTCAAAAGCGGACCTTGACACGTTGTGAGGATATCAATGGCCTTTGATAGTGCTGTTTAATATTTTAGACTTGTGAAGATAAAGATGTTGTATACGTGTGTTGTAAAAGTATATTCTAACTGTGCATCTGTTGATTTGTAGTTGCGTCAGTATAACAGAAACGAAACTGATTCAGCATTATATTAAGTTTATATGCTTCTTGCTGTGATCCTTCGTGTGACAGAGGAGAGAATAAACGTTGCATATTAATAAGTAATTTGCTAAGGCTCTCGGGGATTCCAAGGTAAAGTATATGATACAATCAACGACTTGAGGACGCATGTCCAACTACAAAGATCTGTGTTCGGCAAAGTGGAATAAGCAATGCAATAATCACGGCAACGACCTATGATAAAAGTAAACCCCCGAATCAACAGGGTAGAGTGCAAGGCCGATTCAAAGAATTGATCTCAGCAAACCCCTCCAAATACAAAACATAAGTCGTGTTGTGGCAGATAGAAATATCATTTGCGAGCAACCGCATTTAGGAGGCATGAGAAGCAAATACCTACATGAAAGAAGGTAAATGCGCAAAGAAATTTATAACATTGAGTATTTGGATGAAACCTGGAGCAATGTCCACCAAACAAGTGAAAAGGAATGGCAAGCAATGGATCGAAAGATAAAGCGATATGTGTTCAGTAGTAAAGGACACACACACACACACACATACACACACACACACAAACACACACACACACACACACACACACATACACACACACACACACACACACACACACATATATATATATATATATATATATATATATATATATATATATATATATATATATATATATATGTATATATATAACAATGATTATATGTCCACACGGACAAAGAAACTTATGGAGACGTTGATTTTGATCTTCCGCCAGATTGCATTGCTTATGTGGTATGTCTTTGACATAATACACCCATCGGATCCTCTAGTATAGCCAGACATCTCCACAGATACAGCAATATTGCACATCACGCTGGCTCTTACACTCAGAGGGGTCTTGAGGAGCACTGTGATACTGTCCCCACGTCTTATAAATCAATCGACATTATCGGCGATGTGGTACTTCCGGTACAATGGCGACGACGTGACGCATCTATTCTTCGGGATGACGCTGTTTTAGTGTTTTTCCTGTAGATTATGTGGTGTTATTTCGTTTTCGTTTATTGGAAGTGTTCAAAAGAAGCCACGGAAGGCAGGTGGTGGATGAAATTTTGAGGGCAGCCGACAGATGTTGGTTGGTTATGGTCTCAAGTTTCACGACGGCAGGCAGAAGAGCTCTCTTAAGTCAACGGCTGAGCTCAAATGACCAGTACGGTTACTGCCATAGAGGAAAGCAACGGCAAACTACCACTTAAAAAGTGCCTAGTACAATATGATTCGCCTAAAGAATGATCATCGCAAGACAAGGACAGAGACGTTAAAATTAGCAACATGGAACGTTATCACGTTAAACGAAGACGAAAAATTAGAGAACATAAAACAAGAAATTGAAAGAGAAAAAATTAATATTCTATGGATGTGCGAAACGAGATGGACAGGGGCAGGTATCAAGATAGATGAATATTTTAAGATTATTTTTTCTGGAGGTGACGACCGACAAAGGGGAGTGGCCATTATTTTGGACCGGAAAACATCAAAATCTGTTCAAGGATATTGGGCCGTGTCTAACAGAGCTCTACTAGTTACATTAAGTGGCAGACCTTTTAGCATAAATATTATTCAAGTATATGCCCCAACATGAGAATCCAGTGAAGATAGTGTAGAGGAATTTTATAATGACATAGAAACTGCCTTAAAGAAATGTAAAACTTCAGAAATAAACATCATAATAGGAGACTTCAATGCAAAAGTAGGAAATCAAGGTGATAGATACACAGTGGGAAACTATTGATTAGGTGAGAGAAATGAAAGAGGATACAGACTCGTAGAGTGGGCAAAAGACCAGGAAATGATTGTAGGAAACACCTGGTTTAAGCAACACCCTAGAAGATTATGGACATGGAGGAGTCCTGATAGCAGGACCAGAAACCAGATTGACTACATTATGATTAGCAGAAGATTTAGAAAATCACTAACAATAACAAAAACAGTTCCCAGTGCTGATTGTTATAGTGGCCACAGGCTACTTACAGGAACACTGAGGATAAAGTTGAAGAAAGTCAATTATATAACAGGAAACAGTAAATATGACATTGAGTAATGACAAAGAAATACAAAACAAATTCAACATAGAAGTACAGAACAGATTTGATATATTGTCTGATCTAGAGATATTATTCCAGGATGTGAATGATCAATGGGAAATGTCGAAGAATTCAATCCGTTTGGCTGCAGAAACAACTATTCCAAAATTAAAGAAGGTGGGTCGTAAGAAATGGATGACAGAAGAAATTGTACACCTAATGGAAACAAGAAGACTCAGCAAAACTAATCCTGCCAAATATGAAGAAATTCACAGAGAAGTCAGAATATTATGTAAGGAGGCAAAAGAAGCTTGGCTTGAGGGAAAAGTGCTTTGACATTGACACACAACACAACAGTCAAAATACCAAATTAGCGCACAAAAGTATTCAAGAACTTATTAATAACAGAACAAGTACATCAACAGGCTGTCTAACAACTGAAGATGGCAAAATCATAATAGAAAAAGATCAGATTCTACATGTATGGACAGATTATGTGAAAAACCTGTATAATGATAACAGAGAGGAACAGTATGATATTATATTTAATGATGAAGGGCCGCCAATTTTGAAGATGGAGGTTCGAAATGTTCTTAAGCATATGAAAGCTGGCAAGGCCCCCAGTGTAGATAACATCACAACAGAAACGATTACAGCTTTAGAAGACTTTGGACTAGATCAAGTCACCAGACTGCTGAACACATTATATGATACTGGAGATATACCTTCTGAATTAAGTAATTGTATTTATTGCAATCCCAAAGATATCAGGAACCTTGGAATGTGATCAACATAGAACAATTAGTATAATGAATCACATCACAAAGATTTTGTTACGAATGATCATGCAAAGAGTGAGGAAGAAAATACAACCTGAAATAGGGGAAGTACAATGTGGGTTTGTAGAAGGCAAGGGTACAGTAAATGCTGTGTATATGCTGCGAACAGTTATTGAATGTGCTATAGAAGTAAACAAGGATATACATCTTTGCTTTATTGACTACACAAAGGCTTTTGATAGAGTTAGACATGTCAAGATATGCTTGCAGATCTATAAATTGATGGGAAAGACATTAGACTTATAAAAACATATATTGGAAACAGCAAGCTGCCATAAGGACTGATAATGAAGAGGGACAATATCAGCCTATTAAGAGAGGTGTTAGACAGGGATGTGTAATGTCTCCAGGTCTGTTTTCCCTATACAGTGAACATATTTTCAGGAATTTAGGCCTAGAAGATATAAATGGAATCAGCATTGGAGGACGAAACATCAATAACATTAGATATGCAGTCTGACCCACATACCTTCTACTCGAAATCATGGCACTCTACAACTACACCTGACCTGGCGTTTTATTCACCAGACCTGGAGTGGAACATTACACGAATTGTTGGGAAACAACTTGGTGGCAGTGACCATCGGCCAGTCTTTCTAACTGTAGAAAATGAGTTTGTAAGTGAAAGCAGCACCCTCTCGAGGTGGAACTACAAGAAAGCAGACTGGGCAATGTACAAGCATCGCACCAGCATACTGGTTAAAACCTGAACACTGAGAAGGACATAAATAAAGTAGTTGAAGAGTTTGGGAAATGCATACTACAGGCAGCACGAGAAACAATACCAAGAGGAGCCCGTAAACATTATAAACCCTACTGGAATAGTGAACTGGAACAGTTGCATAATGATGTGGATGTATGTAGAAAACAAGCAGAGGCCAATCCCAGCCAAGAGCACCACAATAAATATCAGCACGCAAAAGCCAAATTTCAAAGGGCCCAACTGCAGGCTAGACGGAAAAGCTGGCAGGAGAAAACAGAGTCACTGAACTTTGAAAGAGACACAAGGAAGTTATGGAGGCTAATAAAACAGCTTAACGATGAGGGCACAGGGAGAAACTCAAAAATTGCGCTACATAAAGACGGAAACATTTTAACAGGAAAGCAAGCAGCTGACCATTTTGCGGACTCATTCGCACAAGATAACAATATTGAAATTAGTCCAGAGAAACAACAGGAGATTCGAGAGAAATGGCAAAATACAGGACAGAAGGAAATTGTACATGAGGTTATGGAGACACCTATCACATTCAGTGAACTGGAGCTAGCCATATCAAAACTGAAAATGAGAAAATCACCAGGAGCTGATGGTATCTCCAATGAAATGATCAGGAACCTAGGAACAGAGGCCAAAGCAAAGTTGCTACAGATCTTTAATAATACATGGACCTTAGGCAGTGTTCCACAAGTCTGGAGAGAAGCAATCATGATACCCCTCCTAAAATCTGGGAAAGACAGTTCCATTGCCTCCAGCTACAGACCCATTAGCCTCACCAGTTGTCTCTGCAAAACAATGGAACGCGTCATCAATCACAGACTACAGTGGTACATTGAAAGTGAAAACATCCTTGTGCCACAACAGGCTGCCTTTAGGCAGTGCTACTCTACGGAAGATCAGACAACCTACCTCTCTCAAGAAGTTGAGGATGCATTCCAAGAGAAGAAGCTGGTACTTGCGGCTTGGATAGATCTGAAGAAAGCCTTTGACAAAGTCTGGAAAGAGGGTCTGATGAAGAAACTGAGAAACTGTAAAGTCAATGGAAGAATGTACAAATGGGTAAAAGCATACTTGCACAACAGAAGAGCCCGAGTACAGATAGACGGTCTCAAGAGCAAGAAAGTTCTATTGCGTCACGGTGTTCCCCAGGGCGGAGTCCTGTCCCCAACACTTTTTCTAATCTTCATCAATGATCTTGTTGCTAATCTACCCGACGGAATTAAAGCGGCAATGTACGCTGATGACCTGGTTTTGTGGAGCGCAAATGAACATGCATCAGTGGCCACCATATTGCTACAGAGAGCTGTAGATACATTTGTTGCATGGGCGGATAGATGGTGTATCAGCATAAACACTGACAAGTGCAGCACCACTCTATTTACCCTTTCTCCGAAACAAAAGGCAGGGAGCATTCAGATAAATGGAACACCCCTAAGAGAAGATAAGGAACCAACATACCTTGGTGTAACATTCGACGACAGGCTGACATGGAGAAAACACATCAAAAAAGCAGTAGCAAAAGCCAGAAGGAAAATTGCCATCCTGAGAAAGCTAACTGGAACCACGTGGGGAGCCAGTGGGAAAATACTTAGCAAAGTTTACCAACAGAGCATACGACCACACTTGGAATACGGGTCAACTGCGTGGTGTTCAGCATCAAAAACTACATTGCAGGAGCTGGACAAGGTGCAAAATCAAGCTCTTAGAGTCATCACAGGAGGGATGAGATCAACCCCTATAGTAGCAATGGAGAAAATGGGGAGGACACAAGCTTTAAGAGAACGCAGAGATACAAAAACACTAATACAAGCAGAAAAGTTTCTCAGCTTGCCAGGCCACCCTATGAAGAACCGATTTGAAAACTTAGCTATGGGGCGGTTGAAAAGAAGTAGTTTCATCCACCAGGCCAAACAACTCTGCAGAGAATCCATCGATCTTCCCACAGTTGGTATCCCCCTGACAACTATTCCAGAGCGAACCCCGTGGAAAGATGAGCATAGAATATCGCTACAAATCCAGTCAAAAGTGAGAGGAATATTGGACAAGGAAGAACAGAACAGTGTACAGCGCAGAACAGCCACTCTCAGCTTCCTTGATGATGAATACCCACAGGACCTCTGGATCCGAGTCTACACAGATGGGTCAGCACAAAATGCTGTTCGAAATGGAGGAGCGGGAGTGTACATAGAATACCCAAATAATACTAGAGACACGGCCAGAATTCCAACAGGAAAGTACTGCCATAACTATGATGCTGAAATTGAGGCAATCAAGATAGCCACAGAGAAATTACAAAATACCAGCCATGGTACACAACCTGCAGTGATATTGACAGATGCAAAATCCGTAATAGAGGCGCTCCTGTCTGGGAAATTGCCAGTTCTGAGGACACTACTTTCTGAACTTAGCAGTCAGCGTAAGATCACCATACAGTGGATACCATCCCACTGTGGAGTCCCCGGAAACGACAGAGCTGATCGATTGGCTAAGGAAGGAGCAAAAGAAGAACAACCTGATGTGCCTATTACATACCACCAAAAGAAAAGAATGATCAAATCAATCAGAAAGCCTCCAAACCTTACTCAAGACGACTACCACGTTATGGACAGATCAGAACAGGTCATTCTTCTGCGCCTCAGAACAGGACACAATAGATTACGCAACCACTTGTATACAAAATTCAAGATTGGTGACTCAGCCATGTGCACATGTGGTTTGGCGTCGCAGACAGCAGAGCACATACTCCAGGATTGCCCAAACTACAACATATCCAGGCGAACCTTCTGGCCTAGTGAGACAACAGTGGAAGATAAACTCTATGGACCGCTGAATGAACTATAAAAGACTGTTAGATTCATACAAGAGACGACATTGCAGTTGTAGACATGTTTCAAGCGAACGAAAGAAGAAGAAGAAGATATGCAGATAATACAGTATTGATGGCAGACAATTCACAAGATCTACAACAATTAGTAGACGCAGTTGTTGTACACAGTGAACAGCTGGGTTTGGAATTAAATTGTAATAAGACACAGGTTATGGTCGTCACTAGGAAGAACGAAGTACCACAATGTAATATACAAGTAAATATGAATATACTTCAACAATTTAATCGGTACAATTATCTCGGAACAGTCATAACATCTGACGGGAGATGCCTTGAAGAGATTAGAACAAGAATTGCCATGGCGAAAGTAGCCTTTAGCAAGATGAAAAATATTCTGGCCAATAAAAAGATGTCAATTAAAACGAGAAAAGAGTGATTGAGGGGATACATAGAGCCTGTTCTTTTGTATGGATGTGAAACTTGGACAATGTGCAGTCAAGCTGAAAAACATCTGATGGCTGCAGAAATGTGGTTTCTGAGGAAAATGCAAAGAATACCATGGACAGACAGAAAAACCAATGACCAAGTACTACAGGAGACAAATGAAAATCGTAAACTGATTAGAGAAATTAGACGTAGACAGTCAAAATATTTTGGACATGTTATGAGAAGAAATGGATTGGAGAACTTAGTGACAACTGGCAAGATCGAAGGGAACAGACCAAGAGGAAGACCGAGAGGAAAATACCTGGATGGCTTGGCCACATGGCATGGACGAGACAGGAACACTGAGCTGATCCACGACGCTGGTGATCGAGTGAAATGGCGAGTCATGACCGCCCACGCTTTCCGGCATGGCACATGATTGATTGATTGGTACTGGTACCCGACTCCTTCCTCCAATAGATGCAATCCCCGCTCAGGACTCGGGAATAAGATCTCAAGCTTTACAATGAAAGCAACCATAACAGTGACTCCTGTTTTGTGCAAGTCTTGTTTGCATTTGCTTCTGTACAACTTGCGTGTCTGTACAACAATGTTGCTATTTACGTCTGGGTAGTTGGTCAGGTCAGCTATACCATTCTGAATTGCAATACTCATTCTTCTTCTTCTACCTGCCATCTCCCAATGAAGCACATGTTTGTCAGGCAATTCATGTCACGCCCTTCGGTCACGATTGGCAATTCATGTCACGCCGTTCGTTCACGATTGGTTGACTATCAGAAGCCAATTATCTATGGGATGAAACAGAAAGTACCCTGCCAACCTCCAATAGCCACCTGTCACCACTTGCAGGATAGGTTAGTCAGTGTTCGTGGCTTCACTCAAGGGTGCTGGCAACACTTGGGAGTCACACCCCACTACTACAGCAACACTTATAAGTGCTGGCAACACTTGGGAGTCACACCCCACTACTACAGCAACACTTATAAGTGCTGGCAACACTTGGGAGTCACACCCCACTACTACAGCAACACTTATAAGTGCTGGCAACACTTGGGAGTCACAACCCACTAGTACAGCAACACTTATAAGTGCTGGCAACACTTGGGAGTCAAACCCCACTACTACAGCAACACTTATAAGTGCTGGCAACACTTGGGAGTCACAACCCACTACTACAGCAACACTTATAAGTGCTGGCAACACTTGGGAGTCACAACCCACTAGTACAGCAACACTTATAAGTGCTGGCAACACTTGGGAGTCACACCCCACTACTACAGCAACACTTATAAGTGCTGGCAACACTTGGGAGTCACAACCCACTAGTACAGCAACACTTATAAGTGCTGGCAACACTTGGGAGTCACACCCCACTACTACAGCAACACTTATAAGTGCTGGCAACACTTGGGAGTCACAACCCACTAGTACAGCAACACTTATAAGTGCTGGCAACACTTGGGAGTCACAACCCACTAGTACAGCAACACTTATAAGTGCTGGCAACACTTGGGAGTCACAACCCACTACTACAGCAACACTTATAAGTGCTGGCAACACTTGGGAGTCACAACCCACTAGTACAGCAACACTTATAAGTGCTGGCAACACTTGGGAGTCACAACCCACTAGTACAGCAACACTTATAAGTGCTGGCAACACTTGGGAGTCACAACCCACTAGTACAGCAACACTTATAAGTGCTGGCAACACTTGGGAGTCACAACCCACTAGTACAGCAACACTTATAAGTGCTGGCAACACTTGGGAGTCACAACCCACTAGTACAGCAACACTTATAAGTGCTGGCAACACTTGGGAGTCACACCCCACTACTGCAGCAACACTTATAAGTGCTGGCAACACTTGGGAGTCACAACCCACTAGTACAGCAACACTTATAAGTGCTGGCAACACGTGGGAGTCACACCCCACTACTGCAGCAACACTTATAAGTGCTGGCAACACTTGGGAGTCACAACCCACTAGTACAGCAACACTTATAAGTGCTGGCAACACTTGGGAGTCACAACCCACTACTGCAGCAACACTTATAAGTGCTGGCAACACTTGGGAGTCACAACCCACTAGTACAGCAACACTTATAAGTGCTGGCAACACTTGGGAGTCACACCCCACTACTGCAGCAACACTTATAAGTGCTGGCAACACTTGGGAGTCACAACCCACTAGTACAGCAACACTTATAAGTGCTGGCAACACGTGGGAGTCACACCCCACTACTGCAGCAACACTTATAAGTGCTGGCAACACTTGGGAGTCACAACCCACTAGTACAGCAACACTTATAAGTGCTGGCAACACTTGGGAGTCACACCCCACTACTACAGCAATACTTATAAGTGCTGGCAACACTTGGGAGTCACAACCCACTAGTACAGCAACACTTATAAGTGCTGGCAACACTTGGGAGTCACAACCCACTAGTACAGCAACACTTATAAGTGCTGGCAACACTTGGGAGTCACAACCCACTACTACAGCAACACTTATAAGTGCTGGCAACACTTGGGAGTCACAACCCACTAGTACAGCAACACTTATAAGTGCTGGCAACACTTGGGAGTCACACCCCACTACTACAGCAACACTTATAAGTGCTGGCAACACTTGGGAGTCACAACCCACTAGTACAGCAACACTTATAAGTGCTGGCAACACTTGGGAGTCACAACCCACTAGTACAGCAACACTTATAAGTGCTGGCAACACTTGGGAGTCACAACCCACTAGTACAGCAACACTTATAAGTGCTGGCAACACTTGGGAGTCACACCCCACTACTGCAGCAACACTTATAAGTGCTGGCAACACTTGGGAGTCACAACCCACTAGTACAGCAACACTTATAAGTGCTGGCAACACGTGGGAGTCACACCCCACTACTGCAGCAACACTTATAAGTGCTGGCAACACTTGGGAGTCACAACCCACTAGTACAGCAACACTTATAAGTGCTGGCAACACTTGGGAGTCACAACCCACTAGTACAGCAACACACACAGTACCTGTCCGGCAGCAAGCGGTGTAGCTCGCACATTCTGTGGCCAATTCCCTACCATCGTCAGACCTGCTGGAGTTTGTTGCTGGCTAGGCTGCACGTTGTTCATGTCATTAAACACTGTGTTGCCTACTTCCACGCTAGTTGGATCATCTGAAAATATAAACGAGCCCAATTTGAGTATTTGATTTACAAAGTAAGCATCTGATTTGCAAAGAGAATATTTTATTTACAAAGTAAATAGTTGATGTATGCATATGTCAACTCCAAGACAAGGTTGATTCATTAGGAAACATTACGTTCAGTTAGTTGCCGTTGCTTTCTTAAAGAGAATTAAACGTTCAAGCCCAAATGACCTGGCCGGGGCAAGGAATGATCCAGCTGGTCCACCGCCAGCTGTCAGAATGAGTGCTCTTAGCCATTCGGCCAAGCCGACCTATGTAAAAATCCACCAGGAACTGCCACGGAATGAAGCATTTACCGATGACCTCATTATCTTGGCCCCATTAGTAACAACAATGAGAATTTGTCAAAAGGGGTAAGATTTAGATTGACAAAAGCCGTGCAGAGGATTCAGACAAGATAAAATACTTAAAAGTCTAGAGGATTGACTTCATTGCACCGGCATTCAACGAGCCTCACATTCTCTGTATTTAAAAAAAATGTCCAATCCATTTTCATTGTCAGTTTTTGTACCGTGGTAAAGGTCACTTTGTTTATTCAAAGATGAAAGTATCCTCCTTACCAACAAAACAGGACAACTGTACAGGAACAAATATACTTCAAAATGCATATATAATACATTACCCTATATCTATGTGAGGTCTCAACAATAAACAAGCACAGGAATAGCACAGATATGGTTTCTGAGACAACTGTGAAGGATGGACAGACAGAGAAACAGATGAGCAAGTTCTTTGAGAAAACTACAAACTGATTACATCCCAGCGTTGAAGGATTTCTTTCTTATCGGTGACCAATGTTCCCCCATCTGCACAGAGGAGGGGAACCATGCCTGGTGATGTAGGACCATAGACCGCTTCAGTGAGTCGTAGAAGTTTCTCATATCATGTCTGTCAGCAAAGCCTTGGATTTCATCAGCTTTGTTGTTCAGCCAGGAGTCCCGCATGTGCCGAAGTTTCTACTGCACTATTCTACGAATGTTATTGAAGGCATCTTTTTTTTTTATGTTGACTTCGGGTCATTCAAATGTGCCTTGAGGAGAAGATGTTTCTTTGCCAGCAATTGGTTGATGTCTTCAGAATTTTAATCAAACCAGTCTTTATGCTTTCGGGAGGGGGGCCTTGACCCAGGATTTCCATAGCAGTCTTTAAAGTATGTACTTTAGGGCTCTCCACTCTGTTTCCGCATTCTGTTTAGCTGCAACAATTGTCTTGAGGCGTTCTTCCAGCATGTTTTCAAAGGACAGCTGCATAACTTTGCTGTTTGGGCGTGTGAAATATTTGTTGTTGTTGCATTTTTACCCTTTGAGGACACCGTTGCCGTTTGATGTGTATGTTTATTTTCGAGATAATGAGACTATGGTCTGTCCAACATTCGGTACCACACATGGATTCTGTCACTTCTCCTGACGATGACATAGTCAATGAGGTGCCAGTGTTTCGAGCGAGGGTGCATCCTTGATGTCATATTTCTCGTGGGAAGACGGAAAATTGTGTTGGTGATCAGGAGATCGTGTTCGGCACAGGTCTGAAGGAGGAGGAGCCCATTGCTGTTACAATTTCCGACTCCGTACTTTCCAATGATACAACTCCAGGAGGCGGTGTTCTTGCCTACTCTGGCATTGAAGTCCCCGAGGAGTGTAAGTTTGTCTCCTTTGGGAACATATGTTAATACGGTGTGCAGGTCTTCACAGAACTTGTTTTTGACGTCATCTTCATTTGTCATGGTTGGTGCGTAAACACTCACAATGGTTGCATGCTTCTTTCCTTTCAGCAGGGGTAACTTAATAGTCATAATCCTGTCATTTATAGCCTTCGGAAATTCAGCTAGTCTGCCAACCAGGGCCGACTTATTGGCAAATCCCCCAAAAGATTGGCGTCTTTCCTCACTTTTCCTTCCACTCCAGAAGAATGTGTAGCCGGCAACTACGTCACAGATTTGGCCTTCTTCTGCAAGCCGTGTCTCGCTCAAGGCTGAAATATCGATGTTGCACCTGCCCAGCTCTCTCCCAATCAGTGCTGTTCGTCTCTCTGGGCCCGACGCGCCATCTCTATCAAGTAGGGTGCGTACATTCCAAGTTTCGATTGTCAAGGGAATGTGGTTAGCTCTTTTAGTGTTACCTGTTTTTTCTGTGATTGAATGTCGACCGCAGTATAGTGTACCCAGCAACCGCGGCTAGCTGGTTAGGTAATGATGGAGCAGACAATGGTTAGGGCACCTTTTCTAGCCCCTTCCTCATGCTGTGGAGGTGAGCAGTGCTTTCCTATAGAGGGATGCTCAGTCACTCAGGGGGCTATCGAATCCCACTTCTGCTCCGGTCAGTAGAAGACGACCATATGGCCTGAGCCGCCTGTGTGCAGGTCTGCGACTACGACTGCCAGCGAACCCACGCCTGCCGCTTCGCCGCTCTCCCAGTGCCACAGGGCTGAAGGTGATATACGACGTTGGATGAAGAACGTCTTGCGCAATGAATTGGATAAAAGTGAAGAAGAGTTGCGCAATTCATCGACCTCACTCTCTCACCTGAGTCCATCTGAGTCCAGTGGCAAGACAAGTCAAGACGACTGGAGACAAATACAGGTGCAGTGGATGACCAGGGCGCTCTACGTACCTTGCCGTACTCATTACGTTCCACAACCCTTTGCAGGTAAACGCCGTCTTGCCCGTTGAATCATCAGTGATTTCATCACCGCAGTCTGCCGAATCGTGTCTACACATGCTGGATAGGTATACCCTAGTTCACCGCTTGGTTTGACACCAAGTCGGCTACCCACGCCTGGTTTAGCCAGCCTCTCACAGCTGTTGCTCGGTTGGGGGGGGGGGGGGGGGGGGTGGCCGCTATCGCATGCTGACTGCTACTAGGAGCAACAGGCGTGAGCTGAGTGTCAGGTTTGGACCAGTCGGGGATGGGTCCTGAAAAAGAAGTGGGTTTTACCAACCCCCCCTCACCACCTGTTACAGCCGCTTTCAGATGCAGGTAGGCCTCTATGTCGGGGGCGTAAAGCTTACCTTCCTTGGTGCGGTGCCTCTGAGGGACACCCCCGGGAGCTGCACGCGTGTTTGAGTAGATCTACTCCACGCTCGGCCTAGATGGCTTTCATCTTCTCCACAGCCCCGAGCCCGGGGATCACATAGATGTCGTCGTAGTACCGCAGTCAGTCGGCGAACGTTATCCCTCCTTTCCATGAAGACCCGCATTTTGTCGCGCCACTCCCCCAGCATGAGCGTGTGTTCAGCTTTTTGGCGGGAATACGTCAGTGTTGTCGGGCAGGCCAAGGTAGTTTAGCTTGTCCGGAGTGTCGAGCCATTCGTACGGGAGCCAAAACTTGGTCAGCTTAACGGTTATAAGCCTTCATAATCTGTGCCGGGCGCGAAGTAGTTGAGGACATCAAGGAAATTGAACGCAGGCGTAATAAGACACACCGTCTTCAAGCCTTGTGCGGCTAAGCTATCTTCCTGCAGGTGGCGGCGAACTCTCCCATAAAGTGCGCCTTTATAAGATTCAGATCGTTCCAGCCCGTGTTGAACCCCAGCACCTGGACCTGTCCGCACCCATCTCGTATTTTTTTCTGTTGTTTGATCAGCAGCAGCTCTAGGTCTTCTGGGAGGTAGTGCGCTTCCATATCAGCCCTTAAGACAGCTGCCCGCAGGTCTGCCATAAGTCGGCTATCAAGTCTGTCTGGTCTGCGTTGCTCCGGTGGGTGGGCTGCGCCTCTATGGTGTCTCCCACCGAAACCGCGATCGGCACTTGCTGGTTTTCGTAGGCGAGGTCGAGAGTAGGTCGATACCCATGGGTCTTTTCTAGACAGACCTCAAAGACATGATAAATAGAATGCGTCGCATTGGGACGCGAGGCAGCGGTAGGGTATTACACTCCCAGACGACTGCCAGGTTATACAATGCAGCGTTTATTTTGGACTTCTACCGCCGCGTTTTCTGGAACAGTTCCCGAGCATTGCCTATCGGGCTGTGTTCGGGATAGCCGTTGGAGTAGCAGCCGTAACACTGGAAGACTGTCTTGGTAGACAGGGGCGCTCTACTCCGTGGCCACAGTAAGCATGTTGGCTGTGTATCCTGCGTGTTTTCGCCATGCGCTCCAGCCATAATATGGATGGAGTTCCGTCCGGCGGTTGAGTGCAATTCCATCCTATTCGAATGCTTGAAAAAAGATGTTTAGACCCCGTTCAACCGTCGACTTATCAATATGATTATAGTTGGGGTCCTTATGGTGTATCTCGTACATCTGCTTTTGAAGATATGGCTGCAGGTTTCTGCTTCCTGTATTCTGATGTGTTGTCATTGTGTTCGTTTCATCTTATGGTTTTATCCCTATGTCTTTACACTTGTTGGGGTCTGGTGTAATTATGTACCCGCCTTGTCTGATGGTGTAGCTTCCTTCAGGGATTATTACCAGTCGTCATCCTTCTTCCAGCCATTTCGTCTTGGTCTTGGTCTGTTTTCGTATCTTCTGGGTCTTCCTTGGTACCTTGTGTCGTGGATGGCGTGGTAGCTTGTTCTTGATGGAGCGTAATCTCTTCTCCTGGCCACCGTCCATTGTTGGTCGCTGTCGTTTTGGTTTCCTCCTCTTCTATTTCCTCGTCTGGTTCTTTCTCATTTGTCTGCGGTATCTTCTGATTCTGGTGTCTCGTTTTTTTTTTTTTACTTGAGCTGTTCTATCTTTTCTCTTTCTTCTTGGAGTTTTGTCAGAGCTTCTTCTGTTTCAGCCTTTATAGCAGCCACTCGAGTGACATCCTGCTCCATTTTCTGCTGCACTTGCATCAGAAGTTCGTTCACGATGCGCTGAACGGCTGTTATTTGCGTTTTGTTTCAGCCTTTATAGCAGCCACTCGAGTGACATCCTACTCCATTTTCTGCTGCACTTGCATCAGAAGTTCGTTCACGATGCGCTGAACGGCTGTTATTTGCGTCTCTTGTATCTGGTCTCTTTTCACCTCCATGCTGGTAACTTGGATCTCAGGTCCTTCACTTGGCCTTCCAATTGCGCATTGTCGCTTTTAGTAAGTCGGGTGGTCGCCTCGTACTGCCTCCTAGCCTCTGTGTATGGCAAACTAGCTTTGGTGGCAATTGTCATGGCTTCTTTGCTGTCTTGGTGTCAGGGGTAGCCGAGATACCTGGCGCCGTGGTTGCCGAGGCAATTGGCGTAAATATCTGTTTGGGTTAGGCCTCGTGACGATCTTTGCTTGAGGGCACTGAGCGGATGGGTGTGGTCCGGAGCAGTATCTGCAAGCATCCACCTCACTTTTACAATTGGCATGGGTCTGCCAAAACTCCTGGCAACTAGAGTACTACAGCACTCTCGGTATGTAGTGCTCTGGTGCTTGCCCCATCTTTCTTGCTCTTTCTTGACCCATGTAATGATTTGAGGCATCCCTCGATCCTCCGATGAGATGACGACGACTGTGGAGGGGGTGTTGTTCTTCCCTATGATCCTCTCGGAATTGGTAATCTTGAGTGTCGAGTTTTCTCTCGACAACATCTCCCTGATCTGATCATTTGAGAGATGGGTCTTGACTCGTTTGAGGACCCATCGTTTGCTCGTGCGGTGCCGGGTGGCTTCCAATGCGATGCCGTGGGGAAGCTTGCTACGGCTTTCTCCTGTAACTTGACAAGTGCGACGCAAAGGCATTGAATCGCAGTTGTAGTATAAAATTGTGTATAGTATTTTAAACTTGTGTGAGGGCAATTTGAGGCAGACATATTTGCTAGTTTTCATACCAATTGAAACAAAACTTTCTTCAATCACAGTGCATAAGAAATTGTGATATCATTAACCAAAATGTTCAGAACATAAGATTGCCTGGGATCCCTAAGTTGATCAGTCATACTGTAAAACAATTCAGATCTCCTTGGATAGACACTGATAGATTGTCAAAGGATAATTCTGTTTTCCCAGGTAGGGCTAAAGAATGGATGTCCAATCTCAGGTGCAGAAGTAAACATTAGAACTGTATATCTTAGAACACGAGAGCTCTATGCAATAACGACGAAATATTTCACTTCAGTTTGGAATTGAATCAGGACTGATATGATAGATGTTGAGTGTGCAACCCACTAGGATACTAAGGCTGTTAATTGGATCTATTGGAACTGAATGATGAAACATATCACAAAATCTATGAGGATACCAAATTCCTGGAGTAATTTCTTTGGGAAACATCGTTCCTAGTGCCATGAAAGTTCCTCTTGCCTTTTGTATTCTTATTGTAATATCTCTATCTGTTCCCCCATTATTGTCCACATCGCTACCCACCAGGTCTATGTTCCCCCATTATTGTCCACATCGCTCCCCACCAGGTCTATGTTCCCCCAATATTATCCACACCGCTGCCCACCAGGTCTATGTTCCCCCATTATTGTCCATATCGCTTCCCACCAGGTCTATGTTCCTCCATTATTGTCCATATAGCTCCCTACCAGGACTATGTTCCCCCATTATTGTCCACCTCGCTCCCCACCAGGTCTAAGTTCCCCCATTGTTGTCCACATCGCTTCTCACCAGGTCTATGTTCCCCCATTATTGTCCACATTGCTCCCCACCAGGTCTATGTTCCCCCATTATTGTTCACATCGCTTCCCACCAGGTCTATGTTCCCCCATTATTGTCCACAACGCTTCCCACCAGGTCTATGTTCCCCTATTATTGTCCACATCGCTCCCCACGAGTTCTATGATTCTGCCCCTTAAAGTGGGATTTCATAACGGGGGATTGGGTTGTTATCGATTTCTCTGCTGTTCTTCATGTGAGACTTCTGCGTGTGCACAAAAGAAACGAAACAATCCTTTAAACAAACCGTGAATAACATAATAACAATTGATTTATTTGTTTTGTTTTTCGGAATTTGAGATTTAAATATTGAGCACAACCCACTACAGGCAACGCTGATCACTAGACTCGAGTTTCGCTCTCGTTTGAGCTCGTCAGTAGTGCATATCCTTGACCGGACCCGGAAACAAACCCCGGATCACTGGCGTGTGAATAAAATAATAATAATAATAATTGATATCATGAAAATTATATTTGTCAAAATCACAATTAAGATGATTAAATTACATAGTATGTACAAAGTATACACATCATACTATGTGTGTTGACTGAATCAGTCGATTGTAATAAAATGGTATCTTACCTGTATCACTGGTATTGACAGTGCAGATCAATCCTTCCGTAGCCTGTGTGGATTCTGTAGAAGCAGGACCTGCGACAGGGTAGCCAGTTTTACTATTGGTCTGATTCCAAATCTTGTAGAGCAAATAGCAAGCCACCGTAAACAGTATAGTAGTTAAGATACTAACACTTGTTATTCCCACAGTGGTGTCTGTTACAGCAAGACTTATCATGCAGCAACAACCCATACAAATATTTACTACATAAGGAAGACTAATTTCTATCCAACACATATATTTAGTTCTCCATTGTTTGTGGTGATACATGCGTTTCCTCCATTTCAAAATCAAATAAGTAACATGCACCAAAACTGCAAAAATAATAGAAACAAGAAGCATAGATCTATTAATATTCATTCCCGATTCTGTGTTATTGAAAACATCATTTTCTGTACTACAATTGGCAGAGAGTTGTCCGCCATTGTACTCTGAACAGTCCAGACAAGATGTTCTGTTATGGTTGAGGCCATCATTGCAGGTTCCCTCTCTACAGCGCTGACATATCAACGAGCCATTGATGATGTTGATGAACTCAGTTTGTCCACAAAATTGTATGTGTTCTGATGTTGTTGGCTTACCTGTTGGAATATAGACACAACTGGTTACTTTAACATCTCCTTACAACTTTCATGTAACCTCTCTCTCTCTCTCTCTCTCTCTCTCTCTCTCTCTCTCTCTCTCTCTCTCTCTCTCTCTCTCTCTCTCTCTCTCTCTCCTCTCTCTGTGGTGGGCTCAGGATGTGTGGGTGGGCGGGGTGGGATTGTGTGGATGGGTGGGGGATTTGTGTGTGGGTGCGTGCGAGATGTATGGGTTGGCGGGGAGATGTGTTTGTGGGTGGGGATGTGTGTTTGTCTAGGTGGTTGTGGGTGAGTGGGTGGAGTAGGATATGTTGGTGGTTGATTGATGGTGGGTTATGGGATGGGTGGGGGTATATGTGTGGGTGGGGAGATGTGGGTGTGGAGATATGTGGTGGGTGGGAGATGTGTGCAGGTGGGGGTGGTTGTGGGTTTGGGGATGTGTGTGTGGGTGAGGGATGTGTATGGGTGTGGGATGTTTGGGTGGATGGGTGGGAAGTGTGTGTGGGTGAGAGATGTGTGGGTGAATGTGTGCTGGGGATGTGTGTGGGTTGGAGGGAGGGATGCGTGATGGGTGTGGGTGATGGATTTGGAGATGTGTGTGTGGGTTGGGGATATGTCTGGCTGGGTGGGGGTGTGTGTGGCTGGATGGAGGATGTATGTGTGGGTAGTGAGGGTGATTGTAATGTTCACCGCCCCTAAGCCGCAATACCGACATTAAGGCCCATTTAGTACTTCACACAAATCTGTCTCTGCTTTAATCTAGCACACAATTATTTTTATCGTGAAATAAAGAACGCTGTTCGTGCAGTACAGAATAACTACTATACATGATGTAAACCATGAGCCCATCCATCCATCATGTGCCATGCCGGTAAGCGTGGGCGGTCATGTTTTGCCAGCTCACTCGATCACCAGGGTCGTGGATCAGCTCCATGTTCCTGTCTCGACCATGCCACGAGGCCAAGCCATCCAGGTATTTGCTTCTAGGTCTTCCCCTTCGTCTGTTCCCTTCGATCTTACCAGTTGTCACCATGCCCAAACAATTTTGACTGTCTACGTCTAATGACTCTGATCAGTTTACGATCTTCATTTGTTTCTTGAAGGACTTGTTCATTGGTCTTTCTGGCTGTCCATGGTATTCTTTGCATTTTCTTCAGAAACCACATTTCTACAGCCATCAGATGTTTTTCAGCTTGACTGCTCATTGTCCAAGCATCACATCCATACAAAAGTACAGGTTCTATGTAGCATCTCAACACTCTTTTTCTCGTTTCAATTGACATCTTTTTATTGGTCAGTATGTCTTTCATCTTGCTAAAGGCTGCTTTTGGCATGGCGATTCTTGTTCTAATCTCTTCAAAGCATCTCACATCAGATGTTATTACTGTTCCGAGATAATTGTACCTTTTCAATTGTTGAAGAATATTCCCATTTACTTGTATATTACATTGTGGTATTTCGTTCTTCCTAGTGACGACCATAATCTGTGTCTTTTTACAATTTAATTCTAACCCTAGTTGTTCACTGTGTGTAACAACCGCATCTACTAAATTTTGCAGGTCCTGTTCATTGTCTGCAATCAAGACTGTATCATCAGGATATCTAATGTTATTGATGCATCGTCCCCCAATGTTGATTCTTTCCATATCTTCAATATTTAAAAACATGAGCAGACAAGCTGAAAAACATCTAGTAGCATTGGAAAAATGTGGTTTCTGAGGAAAATGCAAACAATGCCGAGGACAGACAGGAAAACCAATGACCAAGTCTTACAAGAAGCAAATGAAAATGGAACCTGTTTAGAAAACTTCGACGTAGACGGTCAAATGTTTGTGTACACGTTATCAGAAGAATTACATTAGAGAACTTGGTGACAACAGGAAGGATTAAGGGGGAAAGAACAAGGGAGAGGCAGAGAAGTAAATATCTGGATATCTTGGCACGGACGAGACAAGAAAACAGTGCTGATCCACGACGCTGGTGATTTTAGGAGATGATGAAACATGACCGCCAACGCTTCTTGGCATTGCACACAATGAAGCAAAAAATAATCAATAATGTGTTTTCAGTAAAGAATCAATACTGTAGTTGTAGTAAAGAATCAATACTGTAGTTGTAGTAAAGAATCAATACTGTAGTTGTAGTAAAGAATCAATACTGTAGTTGTAGTAAAGAATCAATACTGTAGTTGTAGTAAAGAATCAATACTGTAGTTGTAGTAAAGAATCAATACTGTAGTTGTAGTAGAGAATCAATACTGTAATTGTAGTAAAGAATCAATACTGTAATTGTAGTAAAGAATCAATACTGTAATTGTAGTAAAGAATCAGTTCTGTAATTGTAGTAAAGAATCAATACTGTAGTTGTAGTAAAGAATCAATACTGTAGTTGTAGTAAAGAATCAATACTGTAGTTGTAGTAAAGAGTCGATACTGTAGTTGTAGTAAACAATCAATACTGTAGTTGTAGTAAAAATCAATACTGTAGTTGTAGTAAAGAACTAATACTGTAGTTGTAGTAAATAATCAATACTGTAGTTGTAGTAAAGAATGAATACTGTAGTTGTAGTAAAGAATGAATACTGTAGTTGTAGTAAAGAATCAATACTGTAGTTGTAGTAAAGAATCGATACTGTAGTTGTAGTAAAGAATCAATACTGTAGTTGTAGTAAAGAATCAATACTGTAGTTGTAGTAAAGAATCAATACTGTAGTTGTAGTAAAGAATGAATACTGTAGTTGTAGTAAAGAATCAATACTGTAGTTGTAGTAAAGAATCAATACTGCAGTTGTAGTAAAGAATCAATACTGTAGTTGTAGTAAAGAATCAATACTGTAGTTGTAGTAAAGAATCAATACTGTAGTTGTAGTAAAGAATCAATAATGTAGTTGTAGTAAAGAATCAATACTGTAGTTGTAGTAAAGAATCAATACTGTAGTTGTAGTAGAGAATGAATACTGTAGTTGTAGCAGAGAATCATGTGTGTTGATAAACACTAAAATGAAGATACAAGACTCTTGAATTCCTCACGTGTACTCACCTATCAGTGTTTCCGTATTACTATTAGTAGTAGAGGCGGCATTGGTGTCAGAGAGGGACACACAAACTGGGACTGTGTTATTGTCAACGACTGTCATCTCAGGTCTGTCACAACAAACTGTGTCGTGGTCACTTGTACATTCCCTGCCCACAAACTGACAGATTTGACATGGGTAACAATCATCATCAAACAGAGGCGATTCTCGAGGAGAGTGTCTGAAATACCCAGGCTTACAATCAACGATTGCTGGATGAGTGCTGTTACAGGCCTGGCGAAGTAATCTGCTAGAGTTATTGCCCACTTTCTGACACAGTTTACACTCTTTGTTGTTATGAGAATCTTCAGATATGTATGTATCTGGTGGACATGGAAAACACTGTTCATAATGTGGACTATAATATTGTCCTTGCGTGCAAACGATTGGCTTGTCTTTGCAGATATACACATTATCTTTGTTCAGCACAGCCTCATAACGTGGGGGGCCACAACAGACTGTATCAAAAAATCCCTCACAAAGTCGAGCGGGTTTCTCAGTCTCACATTCCGAACATTGTACACACTGATCTGATTGATACGGGTTTCTGGCTTGTTTTCTGTAAAAACCACTTTTACAGTGAATTACAGTGTCGTGGGTTATATTACATTCTGTGACTAGAACCTCCACTTCAGGATCAATGAGTCGCGTACAGTTGAAGCACTCCAGGTTTGTGTGCCAATGGTCAGTCATATAAGTGACCCCATCTTGACAAAGTGGACACACTTCCAGTCCAGGCATAACTTTCAAGAGATGTGTCCCTTTAGGGCATATATGAGTGGGAACAGCACTGGACCCAACCACAGATGCTACCATCACTAATACCAACAGAATATATATGACAGTAGCCAAAGCCTCGTTAACTGCTGGCACCCTGTATGGCTGTATGGCTGCTTCAGACACACGGTTGTAGCTGTCTCCTGTCACTGAAATAAAAAAACCAATCATGTCATTATATATGCCTAATTTAACCCAAACTTCAACTCTCTAAAATCATACACAGATCCTGTCATTATGTATATCTACGTTAACATTCTGTAGCTGTTTCTTTTAACCAAATTCATACATACATTTTTACATTTTTCAATATGAAATTCCAGTGTATACAATTATCCTGAGATATCGCTGGGTTGTTTGATGTTACATAGCTTTACTGTTTGACAGCCCCACTGGGTATATGTCATATTTTCTGAAGGAAATGGGAAATCACTGTGGTGCATGCCTCATTTCTAATCAAAGAAGTTGGGCCCCATCCTCTTCTATCTTCAATAACCCCAGAATATGACCCTTGAGTTATCTGCAGGCCTCGTCTTATTTAATTTAGTCTAGGAGATATAGATTATGGCCCTGGTGAGAATAATAATACCAACTGGGATTCTGCCCCTTCTCCAAAGATTCTTATAGCTCTTGAGACCCCCTTTTGTTTATCAAATCTGAGGAAAGTCTGGAGAATTCTCTCAGCCTGATTTATGTTAAGAAAGCATGGATATTGAGCAGTTGATAGACCTAGTCTTTCCTCCCCATTTTTAGTATTTCATCATGATTGAATTTGTTTTTAAACAATTAAACACATAACCAATCACAATAGATCTTGACCACATGATGTACACATTAAATGGTGAATCACAGATAGGTTGAACTAATAAATCAACATAAGATCAGTGACAGTTAATTATTTATTGAATGGGCCTGTGTCTTCTGGCCTGGTAAATACACTTTCTCTTGTGGTTTGCACAAGATAAATTAGAAAAATGCATATAGGACCAATGTCACAGACCATCAACAAATAAGCATCAATACATGAGATGTCAATAAGAGTGGAAACATGGTATACATTTGAATGTTGTACATGTTAAGTGTGAAGATGATGAATCTACATTTAGGTATCAGTTCTTGAAAACTGAGTGTTGTGTGTTTTCTTTCTAAGAGAGAGATAACCTTATGATTTGGAGGATTAGGATAGGCCTGGGTCCATTGACTGATGGATCCACTTCAGGTCTGCCCGTGTAGCTCCTCTGAAGGCCTCCCCATACTCTGCTCATGGCCAAGTCATCCTCCATCTCAAGTGCGGTTCATCTCGTTCTCTCTGTGGTCTGGTTTGGTTGTTGGCCAGTTGGTTGCCAGTTGGATGCCAATTGGTTGCCAATGGGTTGCCACCAAGACTTCACTCGGATTCAGACATTCTGCCTTCCCTATTTGAAAATCGGTCACACTAGCTTTCACGTCTGTTCATCAGGCAGTTTGCAGAAAGAGTGCGCGATTAACATATTCTAAGCGGGTTTTCAAATGGAGGCGTTGTCACGTGTCTCTTTTTATCCAATGATCTCTTGTGCCTTGGCTGATGAAATCTTTCCCAGAATTGACGTCATCTGTCACTTGTTCAGTTCCAGTTTTGATGGTGCGTAGTTTTAAGCTCTGGTTTCAGTTTTGAGTTTTGCGCCGTCAATTGTTTTACATTTTCCCCTCTTCTTGGCGTGCATTCTTGGCAACTGAATAATGGTGGATAGTGGTTATGCCACATGGCCCCACCCCAGATTGTTCTACGGTATGGAACTATGTTTCCAACATTTTCAGTTATCAAGCTGTTCCCGTGTTTTCCTCCCTTGTATTCTCTTCTGCATCTGATTGACCTGGTTCATCAGGCACTGGGTGTCGACTCAGGAAGTCCGCTCCCACATTAATTTTCCCAGGAACGTATTCAACCTGGAACGAATAAGGTTGAAGAAGCAGCGACCACCTCATAAGTCGGGCATTCAGAGTCTTGGATGCTGCGAGAAACATGAGTGGTTGATGGTCACATTGCACTGTGAAGTGTTTGCCATATAGGTATGCCTGAAATTTCTGTACACTCCATACGAGCGCAAGACATTCTCTCTCGATAGTACTGTAATTTCTCTCTGCTGCATTTAATTTCCTGCTAGCATAGGCTACAGGGAATAGCTCTGATGGTACATCTCCCTTTCTCTGCAACAACGTTGCCCCAATTCCTATGTTACTGGCATCGGTGCGCATCACGAGTGGTTGGTCGAGGTCTGGTAGATGTAAGACTGGATGAGCAGTTAATGCCTGCTTTAGTGCTGTGAAAGCTCTCTCACAGTCAGCTGACCAAGTGACTTTCTCTGGTTTCCCCTTTTTGGTAAGATCCGTTAAAGGTGCTGACAGAGTGTTGAAGTCCTTGATGTATTTTTGATAGAATCCACATAAGGATACAAATGATCTTACATCCTTCTTTGTTTTTGGACGAGGTGCTCTCTGGAGTTTGTCCACATTTCCCTCTTGTGGAGTTATCAGTCCATGAGATATCTTATGACCTAGAAAGTCCAATTCTTGGAATCCTATTTGACACTTCTTTGGTCTAGCCGTCAATCCAGTTTCTCTGAGGCGCCTGAACAAAAGATGCAGTGTTTCTACATGCTCTTCAAATGTTTCAGTTGCGATCAGGATGTCATCCATGAAGTGACTGATGTCTGGATGCTGTAGTGGGTCAAGTAATTTTCTCATCATACGTGTAAAAACGCTGGGAGCATTACTTAATCCGAATGGAAGAACGTTGAACTCATAGTGTCCTCCAGGCGTGCTGAAAGCTAACCATGGTCTAACTTCCGGTTTTACAGGAATCTGATAATATCCCTTACTGAGATCAATCCTAGTAAAGTACTTAGCTCGGTTGAGTGCTGTGAAGAGTTTATTCTGATCAGGCAGAGGTTCTGCTTGGAATTCAGTAATGGCATTGAGCTGTCGATAATCGATGCACAATCTATGTTCTCCACTTGGCTTTCTCAATAAGACGACGCTAGCACTGTAAGGTGATTCAGATGGTGAGATTATCCTGCGGTGAGCAGCTGTTGTATTTCTTCCTCTAAAGTCTTTTGCTTTGCATAAGGAACTGGGTAAGTCTTGACTCGCACAGGCACTGTGTCATTTAACTTCATGTCAAATTCCTCCAAATCAGTTCTTCCTGGCTTATCAGTAAGTACTTCTGCATATTTTGCCATAAGTTCCCTAATCTGCTTTTGCTGATCCTTTGTTAAGTTGGGATTGATTTCCACATCCTTAAAGGTCTCTTTGGCTTGCAGTGGGTACTCGACTCCCATTGTTGATCCTTCTTCGACTTCAGTAGCCACACTCATGGCCATCAGATGTGCAGGTTCGGTGGTTGAGGGTCTTTCATGATACTTCTTCAAGAGGTTTATGTGAAATACTTTCATCTTGCCTTTGACTGAAATTCTGTAGTTGGTACGTGAGATCTTCTCCGTCACTACATAAGGTCCTCTCCATCCAATTTGCAGCATATTCTGACTGGTTGGAAGCAGCAACATCACCTTCTCTCCTACCTCTAACTCTCTATCCTTTGCCTTGCGGTTGAAATTACGAGCAATTCTTCGTCTGGCTTGACGTAGATTGACATTCGCTTGTTTCCAACTGTGTTGTAAACGATTTTTCAACTCGGCAACATATGTAGATGCAGTCACGACTGTATCATCTGTAGTGTTATCGGTCCAGGTTCGAAGTAACGCCTCAAGTGGTCCTTTGATCGGTCGTCCAAACAACAGTGTGGCTGGAGCAAAACCTGTTGAGTGATGGGGTACTTCCCTGTAAGCGAATAAAGCTGCGGGTAAATACAAGTCCCAATCCTCTGTCTTCTCCTGGGCAATTTTGCGCAGGATACTAATCAATGTACCGTTCCACCTTTCCACAAGTCCATTTGACTGAGGGTGATATGGTGAACTGAAGATATGGCGTGCATGAAAAAGTCTGAAGGTCTCTTCCATGAGCTTACCACGAAACTGTGAACCGTTGTCCGTCAAGATCCTTTGTGGGAATCCTAGACGGGTGAATATTCCTAATAATGTATCAGCGACGTGTTTGGAGTCACAGCTGGGCATAGGAACCGCTTCGGCCCACATGGTTGTTGTGTCCACAAGCGTTAATATGAATCGGTTTCGCCTCTTCGTTGCTGAGAGAGGTCCGACTATGTCTACAGCCACTTTCTCAAATGGAATTCCAGTGATTGGCGATTCACCCAACATTGCCGGTGGTGTCCGGTGTTTTGGTGATACTTTCTGACACTGTGGGCATGATTTTACAAACCGTTGTATGTCTGAGTTCATCCCTGGCCAAAAGTAGTGAGTTGTAATCCGCTGTGTAGTAGCGTTGATACCCATATGCCCACTGAATGGTAGACTATGACCCATTTCCAAGATCTGAGTCCTGTATGGAGTTGGTACAACAAGTTGATTAAACTCTTGTCCAGCTCGTCCTGCTTTTCTGTAAAGAAGTGCTGACTTCATGAACAGATCACCTTTACGTAGAGGTAAATGTGATTTTGGCAGTTTTCTGAAGCAGGGTTCCAAGGTGCTGTCGGCCTCTTGTGCCCTCTTCAGTTCCTCCGTTCGAGGGATTGGCGTAGTTGTTTCTGGAGTCTTTTTCGCCTGGGATCGAGTGGTCATGGTCGCCATCGCCACAGGTTGAACAGGTTCTCCTAGAACGATAAATCTACAGCCGAGGATTACAGGATATATTGGATCGTCCAAGACTGCTGCCTTGATTGTCCCAGTGACATACCGCGAGGCTATGTTCACTTTTGCCACTGGAAGAGACATATTTGTTGAACTCTTCAGTGGTCCCTGTAATTCCACTATTTCCTCTGTCACCTGTTCAGGGTGAACTAAGGATGATGAAACAACACAGTCATACGATAATCCAGTATCATATAAACAGGTCGTTTTGAATCCATTTAGCAAGATGGATTCTACAACCGAATACGAGATGATGTGTCTTGATGAGGTGTCTGTTTGGACGTTTCACCAGTGCTCACTCTTTTCTCTTTTCGGTTGGCCAAACAGGCCGCTGTGTGTGGAGGTGGCTTCTTCCTGCAATTCTGAAATGTGTGACCTCTAATTTTGCAATGGGTACAGAATGGTTTTTCCTCCTTCGGCGCTGTTTGGGCTGTGTTTTGAGTGTTTTTCTTGGATTTCCCATTTTTCTTGGTGGCTAAAGTGTTTTCACCCTCCTTTGGCTTTGGAGTTTTATCTTGAGAGGGGGTGTTGTTCGAACGTCCCTTTCCTCCCATCTCCTTCTGAGATTTTTCAAATCTCTCTGCCAGGATGATTATAGTTTCTAGGCGGTCAGCCCCGTTTTGGGTTAAGAATGCTTTCATTTCATTCGACATCTTCCCCTTTATCTGATCAATGATGATCATTTCACGGAGTCCCTCAAAACTCTCCTCAAATCCTCCTAAGCAAGCCCATCTTTGTATGTATGACCTCAGTCTTTCAACTAGTTGCGCATAACTCTCACCCGGTTCTTTCCTTGCGGTTTTGAAACGAGCTTTGTAAGAATCCCCGTCCACTTCGAATCGGCTCAAGAGTGCCTTTTTGAGTGTTTCGTATTCCTGTTGTTCCTCACGAGTAAGCCTCGAGAACACGTCATACGCGGTAGATCTTAAAGCCTGCGCTAACTTCGTCGCCCATCTCCCTTCTTCAAGCCCACAGCTGACAGCCATTGCCTCGAAGCGTGATAAAAATCCTTCGATGTGGTCAGTCTGTTCATTGAAGGGTTCCAGCGGAAATGACATAGCTCCTGAATTAAGGTGGGAGACGTGAGGATGTGGTTCTGTCACTGGCAATCCTGATGAGGTTGAGGGTGTAGGACCACTCCCCTTCTCTAGTCTCCGGATCTCCAATTCAGTCTCCATCCTCTTCAACTCCAGTTGGTGTTGACGCTCTCTCTCCTTATCTTCCATTTCAGCCTGTAGTCGTTTCTCTTTCTCCTCCAATTCTGCTTGAAATCGTTTCTCTTTCTCCTCTATCTCTGCCTGAAGTCGTTTTTCCCTCTCCGCTAATTCAGCCTGAAGCTGTTTTTCTTTGAGGGCCAATTCCGCTTGCAGTCTTTCTCTTTTGTCGAATGCCTCTGAAATATAGTTAGCTAGCTCAGGGCCATCTAACCCGCATTCCCTACCTGTTTCTGTTATTTGGGCCCGAAACTTAGCAGTTTCCGCCATGCCTAGAATTTATTGCTTTATTTGCCCTGCCTAAAAAAATATAAATGCAGTGTGGTCTGATCCGCGTAAGCTTGTCAGTCCCTGATCTGCAAGTATACAACAGAGCATGCACAATATTAAACACTTTATGTTATGTCTGTCTGTCAATGCTGGAAAAGCCAAAGGCAGCAGGCATTGAAGTAACCAGAATTAATCCCTAGTAAAAGAAAAGAATCTGAAATTAGACAGAGATTTCCCTCCGGATAAGATTTCCCGGTGGTTGATGAAATGCTGTAAGATCAGACTTCTCAGAAAAAGAACACCTTCTCTGAAAGAGAAGTAGGGTTTGAATAGTAGATTCACACTCTATATTTCTCCTGGAGCACCTTTTTCTGAAGTATAAACCTATTTGAAAGATGCCCTCCTTATTCAGAAGAAATGATCAGTCACCTACTCTTATTTATCTATAAATGTCATTCTTATCATGTGGCTGTCAATCAATACCCCACATGGTGTCTGTTATATCATATCAGAAAATGACAATGTTCAAAATCTAAAGATATCTGTGTTAATGTTTTATGTAATACAATGTTTTATGTAACCGTTCAATTACACAATGTTTTATGTAACCGTTTAATTACACACAATGTATTATGTAATTGTTTAATTTATTTATGGGAACCATCCAGGACGTAGCCATCCCAATATGTCATATATTCTGAAGGGAGTGGGAAATCACTGTGGTGCATGCCCCATTTCTAATCAAAAAAGTTGGGCCCCATCCTCTTCTATCTTCAATAACCACAGAATATGACCCTTGAGTTATCTGCAGGCCTCGTCTTATTTAATTTAGTCTAGGAGATATAGATTATGGCCCTGGTGAGAATAATAAATACCAACTGGGATTCTGCCCCTTCTCCAAAGATTCTTATAGCTCTTGAGCCCCCCCCCCCCCTTTTGTTTATCAAATCTGAGGAAAGTCTGGAGAATTCTCTCAGCCTGATTTATGTTAAGAAAGCATGGATATTGAGCAGTTGATAGACCTAGTCTTTCCTCCCACTTTTTAGTATTTCATCCTGATTGAATTTGTTTTTAAACAATTAAACACATACCAATCACAATAGATCTTGACCACATGTTGTACACATTAAATGGTGAATCACAGATAGGTTGAACTAATAAATCAACATAAGATCAGTGACAGTTAATTATTTATTCAATGGGCCTGTGTCTTCTGGCCTGGTAAATACACTTTCTCTTGTGGGTTGCACAAGATAAATTAGAAAAATGCATATAGGACCAATGTCACAGACCATCAACAAATAAGCATCAATACATGAGATGTCAATAAGAGTGGAAACATGGTATACATTTGAATGTTGTACATGTTAAGTGTGAAGATGATGAATCTACATTTAGGTATCAGTTCTTGAAAACTGAGTGTTGTGTGTTTTCTTTCTAAGAGAGAGATAACCTTATGATTTGGAGGATTAGGATAGGCCTGGGTCCATTGACTGATGGATCCACTTCAGGTCTGCCCGTGTAGCTCCTCTGAAGGCCTCCCCATACTCTGCTCATGGCCAAGTCATCCTCCATCTCAAGTGCTGTTTATCTCTTTCTCTCTTGGGTCTGGTTTGGTTGGTTGGCCAGTTGGTTGCCAGTTGGATGCCAATTGGTTGCCAATGGGTTGCCACCAAGAATTCACTCGGATTCAGACATTCTGCCTTCCCTATTTGAAAATCGGTCACACTAGCTTTCACGTCTGTTCATCAGGCAGTTTGCAGAAAGAGTGCGCGATTAACATATTCTAAGCGGGTTTTCACATGGAGGCGTTGTCACGTGTCTATTTTTATCCAATGATCTCTTGTGCCTTGGCTGATGAAATCTTTCCCAGAATTTACGTCATCTGTCACTTGTTCAATTCCAGATTTGATGGTGCGTCAGTTTTAAGCTCTGGTTTCAGTTTTGAGTTTTGCGCCGTCAATTGTTTTACACTTTCCCCTCTTCTTGGCGTGCATTCTTGGCAACTGAATAATGGTGGATAGTGGTTATGCCACAGTGCAATGTGTGCACTCCTCCTGTGTTTTTGCTGGTCAATTTGATTTTAACAACGACATGATTTGTTCTGTCATGATATTGACCATATATCCTTTCAAATTATGATTGATCTATACAAATATTTGAACTTCTACCTCGTCATCGACGAATCGGATGTGTAACAGCTCTTATCCTTTCGGCTCCGCCGACTTCTAGACACTAATAAACTCCTGAAGATTTTGTGACAGAGACTGACTGCCTGTGAATTATCTATCATCAGTGATCCGCCACAAGAATGTACTTCTTCCAAGTATCTAGAACAGGGGTGGGCAACCTTTTGTCGGCAAAGGGCTATTTATAACATCATTGGCAGGCCAGTCACAAGCGCAAGTGTCAGTCCCGTTGTTTACTCGTATGTGACCTTTTCATCGTGTATATTTTTAATATGATTCAAACAATATAAATGTATGTTGTTATTTTAAAATAAAAAGCTCATATATCTTATATTGATTGAATTTCGAGTCTCGTCTGCTGATGCCTTGGCGGCGCCAAACCAAATGATTCCGCAGGCCTTATACGGCCCAGGGATGGATGTTACCCACCCCTGATCTAGAGTAAGGCATGAAATGTGATGAAAGATCTGGCTATACAGAACTGTTCTATCCCTAAAGATCGGAGTCTGGCAAAGATTTCACTCGACATCTAAAATAGCAGTCTTGATTAAATTCCAAACTAAAGTGAAATATTTCCTCCTGATTGCATAGAGCTCATGTGTTCTAATAACTAAAGTTCTAATGTTTACTTCTGTACCTGAGAATGGACACCCATTCTTTAGCCCAACCTGGGAAAACAGAATGATCCTTTGACAATCTATCAGTGTGTTTTCAATGAGGTCTGAATTGTTTTACAATATGTCAGATCAACATGGAGATCCCAGGCTGTCTTGTGTTCTGAACATTTTGGTTAATGATATCACAATTTCCATACACAGTGAGTGAAGAAAGTCTTGCTTCAATTGTTGTGAATACTATCAAATATATCTGCCTCCAATCGCCCGTACTCAAGTTTAATATAATATACACCATTTTATACTTTCATCGTGCGATTCAATCCTTTTGCGTCGCACTTGACAAGTTACTGTGTTTTATGCATTTTTGAAAAACATATGTATTCTATATTTTGAGCAACCTAGACAGTAAGTAGGATGTTACCTGTTTAAATATATACATACTAGGGTAACGATCACGTAGGGTTGCTCGTAATGATGGCTGCTCTGGTCTTGTGGGTGTATAAATCCCCTAGACCCTTTCTAATGTTTTGAGCTATTCTCATCTCATCTTGCCCCTCTTGTACCTCGAGATGTCGAGTTGAAGTATCAAAATCTGAAGTGTCCGTTCATGAACTTCATATGGTCAGCCTCTTTTTCAGCTTCCATTTGGTCTGTACATAACAACTTGTTGTGGTATGCTGTTAGTTGGTAACCTACTTACATGGCCAAGCCATTTGACTTGCTGCCTCCTGATAAAATCTAGCTCTGCTGACAATACTATATTCAAACTGTCTGACGTCAGGATACTAATCCAGTCCGCGCTATTAAATATTGATAAAAGTTACTGGAAAATGTGAGGACCGTGTGTTGAAAGAGGAAGAGGATTATTGGAGAAAGGATGGATTTAATTGTATGCAACCTAGAGCAATCATCAACCTACTTAATCGTCCGACATAGATTAAGGTCTGAGCAGATCGCAGACCTTAATCTAGTACACACTTACTGGGATATTTTGCTCCAACTATTCAGACAAATTGCAGGCCCTAAACATTACAGCATCAGCATAATGTCAATGGCAGCACTTTGTATTCCACAGTGATGAATTTTCAATTCCGCAAGCCCTCAGCGGTGACAAACAAATGTATTGAAGAAAAAAAACACACACACACTAAACGCATTGAATACCAACAGAAGAGTAATATTGCGGTGGAACTGACATATTGTGGCATAACAAGAAACATAAGAGCAAACACGTTGTCAAATTAGGGGACAACACACGTGCATACGAATCAATCGATAAACTTCAATGAAAAGAGGATCAACATCTTGGTCGTTAAGAAGAAAGCCCACTACAGAGACACTGAAAACTATTTTCATAGTGCAAAACATGGAATCATGTTCCGTCTCTGAACGGTAAACAGCAGAGTAGACAGTCTTTCACGAAGACTCAAAGCGGGTCTCTCACCCATGAGTATGTGTGAACAAACTACACAGACAGCTGAACAGATCCTTAAAAATGGAAACATGATGACTAAATTGCGGTATCATTTCTGGTCACTCCATACGCACATTAACGCACAGCTATTTGGAAGCTTTCACGAACTCAATATAAAAAGCTAACATGAATGCTTGTGTACACTTTATTAACCAGCAGCTGAAGAAACAAGAAGGAAATGAAAAATAAGGTAAGAAATATATTCCTTCTACTTTCCTGTTAATTTACAAATTATTTACCCCATGCCTCTGTATATTCTCTGTCTTTACTAATATTAAACATTGCACCCCTCTCGGGATTCTCCGTGGTGAAGTGGTCAAGCCGTCTGACTCGGGCTCCGAAGGTTGTATGTTCGATTCCGGGTAGCGTCCTTCATTTCACGAGTGCATTTTTTCGGAGACTCCCGAGGGTCGTCACTGGAGCTACGGAGTTCGTGCTTTGTGCGACGCTTTCCGCGCTGCGGAAAGAAATTGAGCCATATGGGATAAAATCCCGGTGCCATGCAGCCGACCCTGTCGACTTTTAAGCTAGTCTTTCATTGCACCCACTCCCATACGAATCCGGATACGCCTTGTGTGTTTTATCTGAATTGGTGCAGCGTCCATTACTGTAAACAAAAATTTGTTAGCGAAAAATCACTAATTTTTAAGCAAAACATCAAAGAAATGTCGCCGCTTTCGATGATTTAAGTTGTTTTTGGACCTATCAAAGACATATTCCTTGGGTGGGGGTAAATATAAGACGGCTGGGAAAAATTTCATAACGATGCAACAGACAGTTGTCAAAATAATTGATCGTGAATGAAGGCATTCAAATCGGGACATACTATAGTCGTTTATTCGTTGGATCAAGATCACGGTACACGGTTTAACCCATAAGTGCTCCGTTTTCCTCCTAACTCAAACCTGAGTCTGGAGAAACTCAGCTCAATGCACGAACTCCGTTGCATCGGCCAGGATCCTGAAATACTTTGGGTAGATTTTTAACTCGAAATTTTGCCCGGGCAGCGCAGTTAGGCTACTCTTTTTCGATTTCCAACTGCCAAGGGATTTTTTACGTGCGCAACAATACACACGGGCGTCCGATCTCACTACCCAGAGACCAGGGGAAATTGTATTACTGGAAGACTAGGTGGATTTTTTAAATAAATCCCGGTCCTCACCGAGGCCTAAACCCGGGACCTCCAGCACTCGAGGCGGACACCATACCTCGAGACCACTTAGCCCAACTGGGGTTGGTACACTTCATTATTTATTATAGAAGATTATCACATCAGTCACATTCACACGTTCCCGTATATGTTGGAGGGCGTGTGATAAATATACACACATACATATTCAGAGCTGCTGAGTAAAGTTCATTAATTTGACTAGACTAAATCGTTTCATTTGAACAGTAATTCCTATCAGATGTCCGACTGTGCTAAGGTCACACTTACGACAGTCTGCTCTTGGCGTCTGGCGTGGAGCATCACTGAGCTGCCATAAATTCGGTAAACTGCAACCAATCTTTGAGTGGCTATTCACTTAGCAGTACAAGCTGAATTAAACATTTTCCGATTCTTGATGGAGAATCATTGCACTAATGGCGTTGATAATCTTTCACGGCTTCAAAACAGTTTTACGTCTTGCTTCTATCTAGACCCTGGCCTGACTAACTCTAGCCGTTTCTTTTCTCGTGAACTAGGCTGTTCCGGTCACATGATACGCAACTTCCTGGGTGGTTTCCCTTAGTGCTATCCATCATCATCATGTGCTCCGATCTGCCTTTATACGCTTTATCAGAGCGTGTCAGTTAATTGTTATAGCGTGAATTGTTCTCTCTTTTCCCTTTGTATGTCTTTTACCGTAAACCATCTGTTAACCCGTAAGCTTAATACTGTAAGCCTAATATTGCCACATGGCAGACATCTTGTGTGATACATCATCAATGTACGGAGCTGGTAGATAGATACAGGACATCTTGTGTGAGACAATATTACATCATCAATGCATGGAGCTGGTAGATGCATACAGGAAATCTTGTGTGAGACAATATTACATCATCAATGTATGGAGCTGGCAGATAGATACAGGACATCTTGTGTGAGGCAGTATTACATCATCAATGTATGGAATTGGTAAATAGATACAGGACATCTTGTGTCAGACAATATTACATCATCAATGTATGGAGCTAGTAGATAGAAACAGTATATCTTGTGTGAGATAATATTACATCATCAATGTATGGAGCTGGTAGATAGATACAGTACATCTTGTGTGAGACATAATTACATCATTTATTTATGGAGCTGGTAGATGCATACAGGAAATCATGTGTGAGACAATATTACATCATCAATGTATGGAACTGGTAGATAGATACAGGAAATCTTGTGTGAGACAATATTACATCATCAATGTATGGAACTGGTAAATAGATACAGGACATCTTGTGTCAGACAATATTACATCATCAATGTATGGAGCTGGTAAATAGATACAGGACATCTTGTGTGAGGAAATATTACATCATAAAGTATGGAGCTGGTGGATAGAAACAGGATGTATAGTGTGAGACAATATTACATCATCAATGTTTGTGAGACATTATTATATCATCCATGTATGGAGCTGGTAGATAAATACAGGACATCTTGTGTGAGACAATATTACATCATCAATGTTTGTGAGACATTATTATATCAGCAATGTATGGAGCAGGTAGATATATACAGGACATCTTGTGTGAGACATTATTACATCAGCAATGTGTGAATACTAATGTGAGAGTGGCAATGTGATAGTGGCACTGTGAGAGTGACAATGTGATAGTGTCACTGTAAGAGGAACATTATGATGGTCGCACTCCAAGAGGGACAATGTGATAGTGTCACTGTGAGAGTGACATTGTGATATTGTCATTGTGAGCGTTGCAATTTTGTAGTGTCACTGTGAGAGTGACAATGTGATAGTGTCAATGTGAGAGTGACAATGCGATAGTGTCACTGTGTGCGTTACAATGTAATAGTGTCACTAAGAGAGTGACAGTGTGATAGTGTCACTGTGAGAGTGACAATGCGATAGTGTCACAGTGAGAGTGACAATGTGATAGTGTCACTGTGAGTGTGACAATGTGATAGGTTCACTGTGAGAGCTACAATGTGATAGTATCATAGTGAGAGTGACAATGTGATAGTGTCACTGTGAGAGTGACAATGTGATAATGTCACGGTGAGAGCTACAATGTGATAATGTCACTATGAGAGTTGCAATGTGATAGTGTCAGTGTGAGCGTTACAATGTGATAGATTGCTACTGGAACTATTAGTGTTGGAACTCTTCGCTGGCTGCTGAGGATGGGGACGGAGCGCTTATGGGAATGTCCCAAATGCTGTGATGTCGGTTCCTAAATCAATCAATCAATTAATCAGTGTAACTGTGAGAATGACAATATGATTGTGTCACTGTGAGCGTTACAATGTGATAGTGTCACTGTGAGAGAAACAATTTGAAAGTGTCACTGTGAGAGTGACAATGTGATAGTGACAATGTGATAGTGTCACTGTGAGCGTTACAATGTGTTAGTATCACTGTGAGCGTTACAATGTGATAGTGTCACTGTGAGAGTTACAATGTGATAGTTTCCATGTGAGAGTTACAATGTGAGAGGGACAATGTGATAGTGTCCCTATGAGAGATGCAATGTGATAGTTTCACTATGAGAGTTACAATGTGGTAGTGTCATTGTAAGAGTGACAATGTGATAGTGTCACCGTGAGAGTTAAAATCTGATTGTTTCACTGTGAGAGTGACAATGTGGTAGTGTCACTGTGAGAGTTGCAATCTGAATGTTTCACTGAGAGAGTTACATTATGATAGTGTCATTGTGAGAACGACAATTTGATAATTTCACTGTGAGAGTTACAATGTGATAATGTCACGGTGAGAGTTAAATGTTAATAGTACTGTGAGAGTGACAATGTGATAGTTTCACTGTGAGAGTTAGAGTGTGACAGTTTTACTGGGACAGATGTAAATGACGCTTTCACCAAGTGTTGTCCTCCACAGATTCTGCCTTCCTGTTTGAGAGGTTGGACTACTGGTGACTAGTCCAGTGATAGGGACCCAGGCGAGAGACGTGGTCAGCAGTACGGGGGACACCGACACGAATCCCAGGTGGATCTCCATCAGTGCGTCTACCACTCCCGAGTGCAGGGTCAGCTACCACTTCGCCACCATCTGTACCAGAGATAGTCAACCATAGCCACTTCGTATGTTTGTTGACTTCACTTATGGCAAGTATCTGTATGGATTGATTGTTCAGCGAGAAGACTTTACCATCAGCAAGTTGTGCAAGGCCCTTTTGGCTCAGGATGCTGCCCCAGTGCAGAAATACAGCAGACTTTAGAACTTTCCCAGCAGCGACTGAGTGGGTGCTCCCACACGCTATCTGAACTTTACGGTAGTCATCTACAATGACTGACGGAGTGTCACTCATCTACCCGGCCACACCAGATATAACTGGACTTATAATGAGAGTGTGGGCCGGACTTCGTCGTAGTCCCAGCAGAGTGGTCTCCTGAACTGTGTCGAAGGCCGAACATCCTCCACCTTTCCAGAGAAGACGGGATCATGGCTGGAGGATTGGATACATTTGGTGAGGCCTGTTATCAACGACTCATTACGTACTACACTACATTATTCCAGGGATGACAATCACTTCCTGAGGCTACTCCGGTGCTTCCTTGTCTAAACATACCTAGCATCCGCTAGGTCTATCTCATTATCATCCACATCGTCCTCATTTGTATAATACACATTCGTTGCCATAGATAGATACCAGAGTTGAGTCATGCATTCAGGACGAAGTGTAATAGGGTTACGTCCCGAAGTTGAGTGAACGAGAGATAGGCATCCAGAGGCTGGTGGGGTCAAGTAGATTGGAGTTACCTATTTCCCAGTATGAAGACATCCCGTAGTTAAGGTGTGGTGGCAGTTCCTCTCACCCCAGGGAGTGTTACAAGAGTGACAATGTGACAGTGTCACTGTGATAGTCATAATGTGATAGTGTCACTGAGAGAGCTACAATGTGATAGTGTCACAGTGAGAGTTACAATGTGATAGTGTCACTGTAAGAAGGACAATGTGATAGTGCCACTAAGAGAGTGACAATGTGATAGTGTCACAGTGAGAGTTACAATGTGATAGTGTCACAGTGAGAGTTACCATGTGATAGTATCACTGTAAGAAGGACAATGTGATAGTGCCACTAAGAGAGTGACAGTGTAATAGTGTCACCGTGAGAGTGAGAATGTGATAGTGTCACTGTGAGAGCTACAGTGTTAGTGTCAATTTGAGAGTTACAGTGTGATAGTGTCACTGTGAGAGATTCAATGAGATAGTGGCATCGTGAGAGTGACAATGTGATAGTTTCACTGTGAGAGTTAGAATGTGATAGTTTGACTGTGAGAGTTGTCACAGGACGACTTCTTTGGGCCCTGTGGACTAGGGGAAACCACCTGTGAATACCCTACCAGGTCCCCTCGGGGAAATGATCGCCCTGGATTTGACTAAACTGGACGGTTCTAAAGCATGACCCGGTGAACGGAGCACAGGTAAACGGACCAGGGTGACCAGATTGGCTTTTTTGACGCCAAATTTGACAAATTTGGTTTTTTAAAAACAGGTTCTGCGTGAGAATATCAGTTTGGCGTTTTGGCTTTTTTCTTGGCTTTTGTAAAAGAGGGTTGGCATCAGAAAATCAGTTTGGCGTTCTGGCTTTTTTCTTGGCTCTTTTAAAATGTAAAACGTTTAAAAATGATTTTAAAACATTGAAATTAAAAAAAAAAAAACGTTAATTTTATTTTAAACACGTATGGTTTTCATACTGTACTTGTACTTGGTCCTGTTCTTTGCGCACTGACGCATTGCACAGCTTACTGTTTAGTTCAGTTTTCAAATTCATTATACCTTCATCGCAAGTCGCAAAGTATTTCTTCTTATTGAGCCTATTATCATGCCAAAGTGAAAACCATCTTATGATACTAATCGGAAATAAAATGATCAATGAGAAAAGACATTTATGTGGCTTAAGAAATCCACAGACGGTTCTTAACAAGCATATTGCAAATTGTGCCTTTGTAATATTGTTCCAAGATTTTCAAATCTCGCAAATCATGCAACAACAGAAAAAACACAAGCGGAGCGCGTCATCTTCTTCACAAAAAGCACATTCAGTGGTGACAATAAGCAAGAAAATTGATGATAAAGTTAAATTAGCAGAGTTACCAATTGCTGTTAGCATGGCCTGCCATAGTGCCATACGCACCATCGATCACTTAGGTGAAATAATGGTAGCCCATGGATGTGGCAGCACTCTTGGTCAGATAAAATTGCACCGAACGAAGTGCATATCACTAATAAAAAATGTTATTTCACCGTCTTTAAGATCTGATCTAATTCTAGATCTCCAAATCAAGAAGTATGCACTCATCATTGATGAGTCCACTGATGTCTCGACCCAAAAGTATTTGTGCATTTTAGTTAGATACCTCAGCGATAAAAGAAATGAAATTACTACTAATTTTCAAGGTTTGATTCCAGTTCAGGAGGCTACAGGAGAGAAAATATTTAATTTGATTAACACTGAAATTGAAAAATGTAATCAATCATTAAAAAATTGCATTGGTTTTGCATCCGATGGTGCTTCCAGTATGGCTGGATGCAACAATTCAGTTTGGTCCAGAATGACAGATGTATCACCTTCATGTGCTCTGTATAAGTGTGTTTGCCGTTCATTAGCATTGTACATCACATATACAGTGTCAAAACTACCTTGAAACATTGGAGTTTTGCTGAAAGAAATAACAAATTGGTTTAGACATAGCAATCTAAGACGAGAAGCATTTAAAGATTTATTCACAATTATGAACTCATCGATAGAATTTCAGCAAGCTAGAACTGCATCACTTCCTTTTGAGAAAATTTCTTCTACTCGCTGGCTTGTCCGGGGAAAAGTAATGTTAGTTAGTTAGTCGACAGATCATCCTCGTTGCACATCGAACCATTCAGTCCATAAGTGCTCGGATCCCCTCCTCAGCAAATCCCGCAGCGTGTAGCGGCTAACGACGCCAGTTCTGTGTTGGTTTATCAATCTTCTTTGGCTTCCTGCGTAGTGTTCTTGTTTGGCCACCCCTCTTTTAATTTGCTGCTCCCGCAGTCTGGTCATTGTTGTAGATTCACAGTCATCACTTGGTTCTCGCAAAAGTCTCACTTCTCGTAGAGCATTCAGAATGTCAGCCTGGTCCATGGCGCGTCCGCCCTCCACAGTAGCCTCACCTGCGAGCTTGTCAGCCCGCTCATTTCCTTGTACTCCCGCATGACCTGGCACGAAGATGAAACTAATCTTTGCCAGCCGAGACCGCTTCAGAGGCAGCAACCACTCTCTTCGGATCGACCCCTCCTCTATCCTCTTGATCATGTTCATTGAGTCGCTAAGGAAACAAGCCCTAGTGAATGTCTGTGTCTCGAGCCATGTTATTGCTTTACTTACTGCCATGACTTCCATGGTCAGGCTACTTGTGGTTTCAGTGAAAGCACCAGAGTCCTCCTTCACAATTCTCCCTCCGGCCCGAGCTGTAAAGGCCCATGAGCTTCTCACATGTCGGACGACCGACCCATCTGTGTAGATGACCGCGTCACCGTCTAGCGAATTCTCGAAAATCAACGCTTGTACTTCAGCCTCAACAGCAGCCGGATTTTCTTGTCTGCATTTTCTATCTAGTTGGATGCAAACTGAAAAGGATGTGCAGAAGTCTGTTGGCACTTGCACCCACTCCTCGCCAGGTTCTAAGTCCTCAAGTGAACACACCTGTTGAAGAATGTCTTCGGCTTGACCCATCCACGACCGTCCTCTTTTTAACCTGCTGCCCTTCACCTTCCTAATTTCGCTATGCAGTGGATGTTGTGTGTTTGCGTTAATTTTGAGGTAGGCGCGTGCCCTGCAAACTTGTATTCTCTCTTCAATGGTTGGAAAATCAAGAAGGTAGCGCATCGCCCTGCATGCTGTATCTCTTGTACATCCAAGAATAATGCGCATTGCTTCATTCTGTATCCTTTCCATCCTTTCTATCTGCGTATGGCTGAGAGTCAGGATTGCCATTGCATACTCCAAAACAGACATGACCAGCCCCTCGTACAGAAGACATAGATGGCGCTGCTCACAGTTTGCTGCCGCCATCACCCGCATCGCTGCCAAACCCCGCTTGGCCTTTGTTATCACCTGGTCTATGTGCACATTATAAGCAAGGCTTCGATCAAACCGTATTCCCAGGTAATTCATTGCCTGCGTTCTTTCCACCGTCTCTGAACACAGCATTACAGTTGGTGTTGGATTGTTGACAATATGATTATTCAACGAGAACCAAGTCACTGTTGCCTTTGTTGGTTTGACCATTGCCCCAGCTTCATCACACCAAGTACTTATGCGATTGAGTTCGTTTTGTAGTTCCACAGCAACCTCCTCTCTATCCTTACCCTGACGATACACTAAAACATCATCGGCATACGACAATGTCCTGCCAGGTCCAGTGATCTGCTCACTGGTGATTCTCACTGTGTAGGCGTTGAACAGTACCGGAGATAATGGCGATCCCTGTGGTAGGCCAGGATGTAATGTTAAACATTCTAATGAATTGGAAAGAAATCAAGGCTTATTTTATTTCTGCTGAATTAGCAAATTATGACAATACATTTAAGTCACGACTTATAAAGGAAATGCTTCTAGATCAAAGAAACTACCTTTATTGTCATTTTGCAATCCCTATTGTGCAAGAATTCGAAAGGTTAAATAGCCTTTTTCAGAAAAGTAAGGATATCCTCACGAATTACATGAAGAACTATTTTTGCATTATATGTGTCTTAATAGTAGGATTTATGATACAAATAATGAGAAAAAAGATTTTTCGAATGTTGATTTTGGCATCAAATTCCTGTCAGAGTGTGATAACTACATTCAGAAAAGTTCTGATACGAAAATTAATTGCCAACAAGAGGTCTTAGATCTCAAAGAAAGATGCTTATCAATGCTAGAAGAAGCACTTGATCATGTTAGAAAGCGGCTTCCTTCAGCAAGTAATATATTTAAATATCTAACTAATTTTAGCCCTGGAATAATCTTAAACCAGGCTTCTAGATCACTATTTTCGAAATTGCCCTTTTTGAATTTGGCTGAAGAAAACCACCGCATTGTTATTGAAGAGCAATACAGAAAATTGCCTTTTAAAGATTGGAAGGAAGTAGAACAATTTAAAGAAAATGGACTGCCTAAAGATACAGAGCAGTTCTGGCAAGGAGTCATGAAACATCTTTTGCTCCTTCTTGCTTAATAACACCTATTAGCAATGCTGCAGTGGAGAGGATGTTCTCTCTTTTAACATGCATAAAAACCAAAGCAAGGAATAGACTTCAGCTGTCTCTTCTTAGAAGCAATTATTAGAATTAGAGCAGAACTATTATCTTCAAACAATGCGTGTAATGAATTTGTTCCTTCATCCTAAATGTTGAATGATTTTAAAGCTGGAATTGTATATTCTAATGAATCCTGTACTGAATTTCTCAACAATGAAGAGGAATACTTATTTGAAGAAGAGATCTTCATGTGATCTAAGTACATTTTTAACATATCTTTTTACTTAGAATGTTTGGCTTTTTGGGCTTTTTCATTTTTTACTGGGCAATGGTTGGCTTTATTTTGGCTTTCTTATTTCGTGACTTGGATTTTTGTTCATCACGGCAATCTGGTCACCGTCAAACTTACTGCGCAGGCGACGCGCGCATACGCTGTTCGTATAACCATCGGACAAAGCCGTCAGTTGAACTGAGTGAGTCCAAGCGGTCAGACGACTAGTTACATTGTGCCTGTATTGAATGCTGAGATGATAAGATGTCTTTAAAGTTTTCAGAAATCGTCGACATCGTCGCCAGCAGGCCAGTTGAGCTACAATACGAAGAGGGTGCAGTGGTTGTTTGGCGCAAAGATCTATATGTCGAGGAAGTCATGTCCCAACTCAATAAACCTGATAATTATTCACCCTGCACCGAAGACCCCACTCTCTCCTATAACAGGAAGATTCAAAATACCATCAAACAGCATCATACGTGAAGGATGCCTTACCACCCAGCGCCACTTCACTTCACATCCATGACTCTGACTTGGGCAAACCCAACCTCTACATGCTGCCCAAAATACACAAACTCAAAAATCCTGGACGTCCGATAGTTTCCGCCTGCTCATGCCCGACTGAACTGATCTCAGCGTTTCTGGACAGGACTTTCCAACCTCTAGTTGCGAATCTCCCGTCAGACATCAAGGATACAACGCATGCGTTACTTTCATTCAACTCTCTCCAACTGACTCCTGGGAACACATACAGACTATTCCTAATGGATGTATGTTCCCTCTAAACCTCAATTCATCACGCTGATGGCCTCAGGGCGCTACAGTTCTTTCTGGATCAACGCACAGATCAAGCCATCCCTACACGCACACTTGTGAGACTAGGTGAAGTGGTCCTCACCAATAATTCCTTTGAGTTCAATGGCCACTACTTTGAACAAATCAGCGGTGTCGCCATGGGCACTAAAATGGGACCCAGCTACGCATGTGTATTTATGGGACATCTGGAACACCAGATTGAACTCAGCTATGATGGTCTTCTCCCTTCTTTTTACCGACGCTACATCGATGACGGCATAGGTCTCACTGACATGTCAGAGGCGGAACTGAATCGTTTCATTAATTATGTCAATAACTTCCATCCATCGATCAAATTCACCACAGAAATTTCCACCACCTCTGTCAATTTCCTTGACACCACTATTAAATTAAACCCTACAGGCCTCACGACCTCCGTGTACTACAAACCTACTGATGTTCACGGTTTCCTCCTGTACAGCTCATCCCACCCCAAAAGCTGCAAAGATTCCATCCCATATTCCCAGCTACTCCGCCTTCGTCGTATCTGTCAGGACGAAAATGACTTCCTCGAGAGAGCCCATGAAATGCTGGACTTTTCCCGCAGACGGTCCTACCCAGAGGACATCTTGTCCACAGCTTTCTGTCGCATAACCCTGGTCTCGCGAGAAATGTCCCTCGCCAAACATACGCGACCTCCGAACAATGAACCCAAGCTTATCCTCACCTTCCAGAATGTTAGACGGGCCTGCGTGCCCAATTCTTAACCCTTTGAAAATAAAGTTTGTTCGTTCGTTCGTTCGTTCGTTCGTTCCATCCACATGCCTATGCCATCAAGCATATTTTCCTGAGGCACTGGTCTATCTTGGAATCGGATCCAACCACTCGTGAGGTATTCTCCAATGGCACTAGGGTAATTTTCCGCCGTAACAAGAGCCTCAGAGACCACCTTGTGCATAGGCGCCCCCCCCCCCCCCCCCCCACGGTTACTACATCTGTGGGCACATTCGAATGCCATCGTAAGAACTGTCTGACATGCCCATACGTTGTTCAGACACCAGAGATTGCATTTCCCCGAGGCACCTTCACCTTGAAAGATTCTTTCACTTGTACATCCCGGAATCTGATTTATGTCATCATCTGCAAACGATGTGACATGAAATACATTGGCCAAACGGGCAAACGTCTTGCTGACCATTTTAGAGAACACATCAGAGACATCAATCAGGGCGCTGACAAACCTGTCCCCAACCATTTCAATTCCTCCAACCATGATGGAGTCGACGATGTATGTGTCACCGCATTAAAACCCTGCTATTCCAATAGCTCTGTCAGATTCAAAATTGAATGCCAGCTAATCAACAATCTGGGATGCATCCATCCAGCAGGTATCAATACTGTTGTGGACGCTGCGGTATAACCGTGGCATCTTCCCCTATTGTTTACACTATCTATCACTGTGCTGCCCCCCCCCCCCCCCCATATCTATACCTAATTGTCCCCACACCCTTATTTTCTTAGCAGACTGTTCACATATTTTTGGCTACTTTAATCTTATCTGGCAACCCACTTTTAATTTTGCAGCCAACGAGCGCATTCGCAGCTGGCCAAATCACCTTTTCTGCCCCACATGGCATAGGGACAAATCGTGTGTGTTTTTTTTCCTTGTTTCTTTGTTTGCTGTATTTCGTTGATCTGTGGTGTCCTTGACAAAGATTCTGAGAATCGAAACGTCGGTAGTCCTGTGTGCCGTATTGTACGCGTTTGTGTGTAGTTTATTTTATTTTATTATTCATTTTATATATTTATTGAGTGCTTCTGATTTCGGATTTTCACCTGTATTTCGCGATACGATGGATCTCCTTGTAAGGCATGTGCAACGTTGTTGATGTTATTGTTTAGTACGTTTCTTCTCGCAGGAGTTTAATATACCTATTTGTTTCAAATTCATATTGTTATATCCTGCTGCAGCCGCTGCATTTTCTTTCTATTCCATACAATACGAAGGTATGTGGAGTAACTTAGTTAATTAGTGTTGTGTTGGTAGACGGCAACCGCGGTAGTGATAGTCGGCCGTGTAAACATCGCTGAGCGGGAAAGTAGGTCATGTGTGAACGGACAACAATGGTGAGGGCCTGTAGTTAACTGTTCGGAGTCGAGTAATTACTGGTAGCTTGACGCAGGGATATTTTGTCTCCTAGCGGCACAGGGCTCCTTTGCAGCCAAGTTAAGTTGGGTTAAATGCATTCGCCATGGGAAGACCCGAGTTACAATGTGATAGTGTCACTGTGAGAGCTACAATGTGATAGTGTCACTGTGAGAGCTACAATGTGATAGTGTCACTGTGAGAGCTGCAATGTATTAGCGTCACTGAGAGAACTACAATGTGATAGTGTCACTGTGAGAGCTACAATGTGATAGTGTCACTGTGAGAGCTACAATGTGATAGTGAGACTGTGAGAGCTACAATGTGATAGTGTCACTGTGAGAGCTACAATGTGATAGTGTCACTGTGAGAGCTACAATGTATTAGCGTCACTGAGAGAACTACAATGTGATAGTGTCACTGTGAGAGCTACAATGTGATAGTGACACTGTGAGAGCTACAATGTGATAGTGTCACTATGAGAGCTACAATGTGATAGTGACACTGTGAGAGCTACAATGTGATAGTGTCACTGTGAGAGCTACAATGTGATAGTGTCACTGTGAGAGCTACAATGTGATAGTGTCAATGTGAGAGCTACAATGTGATAGTGTCACTGTGAGAGCTACAATGTGATAGTTGCACTGTGAGTATGACAATTTGATAGTTGCACTGTTAGTGTGACAATGTGATAATTGCACTGTGAGTGTGACAATGTGGTAATGGCATTGTGAGAGTGACAACGTCGTTTGCTGTACATTGCATGTGTTTTCGGTTCAAGATGTCATATGTAGGACTATTCTGTTTGGTATCAGCTGTAGCCAGGAGAATCAATGCACAGACATTGATGCGCCAGGGTTAGGTAACATCTGCCTGGCATCTCTCATTACTCCAGCAGGAGCTTCCTGGGACACACACACACTCAGTTAGCTCATTTTCACTGTCATGATACAGTTTACAGATAATTATAAACTTCATACACTGTCATGATACAGTCTACAGAGAATTATAAACTTCATACACTGTCATGATATAGTTTACAGAGAATTATAAACTTCATACACTGTCATGATACAGTCAACAGAGAATTATAAACTTCATACACTGTCATGATACAGTCTACAGAGAATTATAAACTTCACACACTGTCATAATACAGTCTACAGAGAATTATAAACTTCATACACTGTCATGATACAGTCTACAGAGAATTATAAACTTCATACACTGTCATGATACAGTCTACAGAGAATTATAAACTGCATACACTGTCATGATAGTCTACAGAGAATTATAAACTTCATACACTGTCATGATACAGTCTACAGAGAATTATAAACTTCATATACTGTCATGATACAGTCTACAGAGAATTATAAACTTCATACAATGTCATGATACAGTCTACAGATAATTATAAACTTCATAGACTGTCATGATACAGTCTGATGAGTATGATCAACTTCTTAGACTGTCATAGTGAATTCTACAGAGAATTATAAACTTTACACCCGTGATGCGAGATCGCCAGAAAAACAAGGCAATTCCCTTTGATAAAAATAGATGATGAGTGCCCACGTTATTTACAGCCCGAGTGGAGAGTTTACAAGTGCACATACATACACAGGTACATTGCTACCAGGATTCCGTCACCACACTTTGATTCTATCAGCTGGCAGTAATGTCAACAATTCGATACGAATGGATTAGTCAACAAACCAACAATGAAGAATAATTGTCCACAAGGGAATAATGAGAATTACTCGGCCATGCCATGACAGCATTCTACGTTTTATTACTAGTGAAGTTCGCTCTTTGTCACGTGAGCATTGCGTGGAGAATATATAAAATGGATACAATCATGGACAATATTCACCAAAAATATATGAGCACTGCTGCTGCTACAATATTGTAAATAATGTAGGAGAAACAAGAACCTACCTTGATATTCCCTGTCTCGTTTGGCTAGTGTCAGAGTATCGGATGTGTTGTCCACCCTGGCTCGGATCAGTTTGTGGAATATCGTGCCCATGTCTGGGGAAATACATATTGAATCCGTGTATTATGACTGTCAAACACAGTCCATCATCATGATATCGTCCGCTTTAAACACTAGCAAGTTCAGCGTAAGCCTGTGACAAATATTACCGTCTAGTCATGAAATGTTAGTTCCTACTCATCATCATCATCATCATCACAAACTTTCACTTTTGACGTCAATCGTCATGGGGAGGATTAGTTGACGTTCCGGCACCCGATGAGTGGCGCTGGAAATTGTTATATAATGTGATTTTCAATCCGTTTTCTTCTTGGGCGTCTTCTTGCTTTTGTATTAGATCTTCTTTGATGGAGCGCAAGTTTTGGTAGTTGATGGTGTTGCATTCTAGCGAAATGGTCGAACCATTTGATTTTCATCCTTTCAATATATGTCGCACAAGGTGTTAATCCTGCTATCTGTCTGATAAATTCATTTATTATGCGTTCTCTGATAGTTAAGTTGACATCTCTCCACAAGCACCACTCATTTCACACGTGTTGATGTTGGGTAAGTGTGATTTGGAGAATGTTCAAGTTTGACATTGGTAGCATAGGGTTGGTGTGAATATGGATGTTTCAGTATGGGTGATGGTTGATGTATAAGCTCACTTGCTTTTGGACAACTGATTTAGATTTCTGTCTATTCTTTCATCCTCTGTGGTCATACTTCCTAGATATTTAAATTCTTAAACTTATTTCGGGGGTGTACTATTTGTCAGTATATTCAGTGAACCGGGAGATCTACTAACCTGCATTACTTTAGTTTTGATTGTATTTATATTCATATTGTCTCCGTTGCATGTTGAAATCAGCTTATTAAAATGACTTTGCGGACTGCCATCCTCGTTGTGAAACAGACACTGATCGTTAATAAATAAAAACTTATGTCTTGTGTGTGCCTAAAGTAAAGAGCTCGAAATTGTTGAATCGGTTATGTTGTGTAATTATGTACTATAGGGCTGTGGCACGGAGATCATGCAAGAAATAGTTGTGAAGACAATAGCAGAGGTTAAGGATGTTGTTCGTAATCCCGTATACTCATGTACGAAACACAGCTGCGCAATATTCGGCAGCGGATCCCGTCGCGCTGGTTACTTACAGAGGTATGTGAGCCCGTCGTTCAGAAAACAATGGCAAACTACTGAACTAAAAACTTGCGAAGACATCAACAGCAACTGACAAATGCTGGTGTTGACTGCAATGACCTGTTAAGGATATGCGGGAAAGATCTATATTGTGACATGCTTATTGAGTTACCTGCGTACTTGACGGGGACTGTGGTATCTAAGTTCTTTTCTCTCATATACTAAACTGGAACCCAGTCAACGTGGGGTCTAGGATCCGAAAAAAAGAAATGATGTACACTGGTAATAGGGAAAGCTAATCCACGCTCAAAAATCACGTCAGTGCACTACCTAGTATTGAATTGAATAGAATTGAAGTTTATTTTAAAAGGGTTACAAATTGGCCACGTAGGCCTGTCTTACATTTGGCCCTTCCAATCACTCATCTTTCGTTCATCAACAGTGCATGATACATTCACATAGGACAACAAATCATTGTCAAGCGAATGTTGTAAGCATAAACAATACATATTATCATGTTGTGTGACACAACCCCCCCTCCCCCGGAGGGGGGGGGGGAGGCTGAGTGGTCTCGAGGTATGGTGTCCGCCTCGAGTGCTGGAGGTCCCGGGTTCAGGCCCCGGTGAGGACAGGGATTTATTTAAAATATCCACCTGGACTTCCAGTAATAAAATTTCCCCTGGTCTCTGGGTAGTGAGATCGGACGCCCGTGTGTATTGTTGCACACGTAAAAAATCCCTTGGCATTTGGAAATCGAAAAAGAGTAGCCTAACGGCGCTGCCCGGGCAAAATTTCGAGTTAAAAATCTACCCAAATTATTTCGGGATCCTTGCCGATGCAATGGAGTTCGTGCATTGAGCTGAGTTTCTCTAGACCCAGGTTTGAGTTAGGAGGAAAACGGAAGCATTTATGGGTTGAACCGTGTGCCGTGATGTTGATCCGACGACTAAACTAAACCCCCCTCCCACACACATATCCCGCATCAACACACACACACACACACATCGCTCACCCACTCGCACATCAAACACCCATACCCACACATCCACCACCCAATACACATCCCCCACAGACTTAGACAATTCGCACTCCCACACACACACACACATCCCTCATCCACATCCCCACCCACACACATCTCTCAACCCACTCATAAATACCCAAACCAACTCACACTCACCCATACACACATGCTCCACCCACCCACTTACCCACACACCTCCTAACCACACACACACATAAAGCACCAACCCACACACATCCCTCTCCTACATCACCCACCCATACCCACATATTTTACCATTCACACACACACACACATCTCCAAACACACATTTCTCCACCCACCCACACATTTCTCCACCCACCCACACATTTCACACCCACCCACACATTTCACATCCACCCACACACTCCACCAACCACATATACATCCCCAACCCACACACATCCTCAACCCACACTTATTCCCCCACAGACACACACACACACCCCAACGCACACACACACCCCCACATACCCTACACGCTTCCCAACAAACCCACACACACACACACCCCACCTACCAACACCCACACATCCACCACCCGCTGACACCCACACATACCACTACTCACCAACACCCAAACAAACACACCAGCCAAAACACACATCCCGTCCAACACATTCCTCACCCACCAACATATTCCCCACCCACACACGTCCCAAACATGCACTCATCCCTCCACCCAAACACACACCTCCCCACCCACCCACTCATCTCCGCAACCACCCACACATCCTAAACCAACCCGCACATCCCACAACTCTCCATCCACCCACTCACACATCCTCCACCACACACACATCTCACCACACACACACACACACATCCCACAGACCCCCACTCCTAAATATTTCTCCCATACTCCACACACATCTCCCACCAACACATACACACATCTCTCACCCACACACACCCTCACAATCCACACATACACTTCCCATCCGGAAATTCTCCCACCCACCCACACACCTCGACCCACACACACATATCCACTCACACACACAGCCCTCATCCATTTACACATCAGTCACACCCATTCCCCAACCCATACACACATCCCCCACATCCCTACATACATCCTTAGACACCCATCTGTGATAAAACGGACTCGATACAGTCTGTACTCTGTATTATTTCCCTTTGAAGGGACTGCGATGGGTTAGTCTCCCTTGATCTGGTAAAGATAACTAGGGGATTCCCCGTCTAAAGTAGTTCGTGACGTCACAATTCTGATGATTTCTAGAAGCCTCTAGAATGTCCCCAGTCAAGTGTGTACGTGGTTTGTTGTCACGTTGGACTCACGATTACTCGGGACTTACGGGGTTTTGGATTTCTCCATGATCCTTGTGAATCTCAGGGCCCGAGAAGTCCTTGGGGACTGCGCACTTAGTTGATCACGATCAGTCGCCAGTCGGACATCGTCGAATGCAGATCGCAGTAATTCACTGCTAGAAGAGATGTCGGTAAACGCAGCCAGGCGGACATCTGCAGTGAAGGGTTGTGATTTCTAGATCACAGGTAATGTTGAATTACTTCATCTATAGATTAACCGTTGTCCGTAAGTACAGCGCCTACATTCACAAGACGCTTAATCGCCGACCGAAATAGTCTCCGCGAAGCACATAACTTGACCGTCGCATGTCTGTATTTTAATTAGCTGTTATTGATCGGCTAGGTAATGTGTTTGACTGACGCGTCCGGAAACGCCAACTGTAGTGAGCGTGTATACACATGGCATGTATACGTGTGTTCCATCTGAGGAAGTTGTGTACAGCCGATGTAATCTGATAGAATTTACTGTTAGAGTACCAATCATATGCATTGTTAGTGACATGTACGTTGTTTTCACTGCTATGGGTAAGTATGTTCGGGTAATTTACCAACTGTGTAGCACATGTGTTAACTATCTGCTTTCGTGATTACATACTCAGGGTCAGGAAGTTTGACATTCGTTACATTGTGATGCTAGAATCATTTAATAGTGATAAGTTATATTGCTTGTTATTATTATTGATGTGTCATTGGCTTGGCTAGAATAGGATGGTAATGTATGTATTATATCAGTGGTGATATTATTCCGGGAACAAGGTGGTGTTATTTCATTGGGATGTGCAGGTAAGTACTTGCTGTGAGAAGATACCAGTGTTATTTCACGTAGGCAGAATTGTGTTGTATTTACTGGATAGCAGTTGATAGAAAGTATTTATGATACCTATTGTCACGGCTTGTTTACATGCCCGTCCGCTAGAGTGACCATGCGTGTCCAATCGTGCGTATGTCTAGCCAACCGACTGGTTATTAGGCCTGTCCGACCGACCGTATGTTGCATGTCCGCCCAAAGCAATAGTGCTTAACCGATGGTGGAACATACCCGACCGAGAGCGATGCGGCGCTCGGTAATCGAGGCCGTTGCGTCTAATTAAAGCCGAGCTTTGTACAGAACCTGGTCTGTCTCTCTTATTCTCCTCTTCAAGAAACCTGACTCTGTTAATGAAGTAACTTTTTCACTGAAGTGAGGAAGTAGTAGTATCTTCCGTGGTAATTGACCAGAATTTGTGGGACTGGAGATTTAGGAGATGAGGGGCTGGAAGCCTCGCTAAATTGGATGACGTGGCCTAATTCGCCACGGAACAAGATGCGCTGTGCCCACAGTAGCTGTGGGAAAGTGTATCGGTGGATGGCCACCATAGCTGTGCTCGACCGGCACAGACATGACCGACATGAATGAAGGTCACTTAATAAAAGGCAACCCATGTTCTGGGACGGGGATCCCAGGACTGAAGCTATGGCTGTGTTATAGAGTTTTTTAGTTAAGTTTAACAATTCATGAGTTATACTTTGTTGATACTATAGTAATGAATTATAAGGTGAATAATTTATTATGGTCATATAGTTATTCATGTGTGTAATTAATCGATCCATGAGTGAAGGGATTGATTAATTGTTGATTATGTATGGAAGGAGGATACTTTCGGCTGGGCACCTCCTAGATAAAGTAACCACTACACTGAAAGAGAAGTAGGTGTATTTTCTGGTTGGTAGTTGGTGATGAAAAAGGAGTGGACTAGCACCAGGTAAAGGATGCTTTGACAGAGTCATACAGTCGACTCTGGTGCTAGGGGGCTATCTGTTGCCCAGACGAGTTACTTGACTATACACTTGTGTACTATTGCTTTCTCTTGCAGCCTCATGCCTATACATTGTAGTTAAGAGTGGATCTATGATATTGATGATCACATATATATATATATATATATAAATATTGTATTATGTATAACTGAGAGGCATGTGTCAATGTGGAGATGCAGTGTAGTCCTTGTTGTAGTTGAGTACTCACAACAACCCCTCCATGTTTCAGGATCTGTTATATATATATATATATATATATATATATATATATATATATATATATATATATATATATATATATATATATATATATATATATCCTATGGAGATTCCTGAGTTTGACCATGAGTTCAAGGGGACCTGCTCGTTCCAGTGCCGATCAAAATGATGGTTGAGGCATTACTGGGAGCGGTCATCGGAATCTGCCAAAATCAACACTTGAAAGTTCTGAGTTGAGAATAGCTCGGTAGGTCTATGCTAAGACCGCCGCAAAGAGTCCGACGATTGTCATCAGATCCAGGTAGGGTCCAAGACTGAAGCGTCTATTGATTCCAGCCAGTGAGGTACTGGTATAATTCGAACTCAGGGAGGACCTTGGTAATTTCAAGGCAATGAATTTCAATGATGTTGAGATGAGTGATCTCTGTTTACCCGTCACAATGGCCTGTTTATTATGCTTCCGGCCCGGCTGGGTCGTCATGGGACACATTGTATACTTCATGCTTAACTTGGTGTGAATCTACAGTGGTTAACCTTAGTGAAGCCGAACTTGGTCCAGTGACCGAAGACAGTGATTGACTTATTGTATGAACACCGGAGTGACATTCTTGGTAGGGTAGGGATCTACCCCATTCCTAGGTGTTGGTGAACATAGACAGTGTAGGTTGTGAAGTGAGTTGATACCTACAGAACAGGGTAGTGACATGTGCATATGTTGAGTTCTTATATTCCTAGTGACATGTGAATATGTGGAGTTCTTGCATTCACCTGTTGGATTTTACAATTGTGACATTGTGTTAATATGGAGCCACCGCTCCTGTTATAGGTTGCTGATCAGTGTGTCTGTCACTTACGAGACAGAAGAGCAACCAGGCTCTTGTGCATTAGTGTATGGTGCTACAAGTACGTTTCTGCAGTTGGGAGACAGCTAGGATTCTAGGGTCGGCCCAGACTTCATCAGCGGAGTGGGACGTGTGATGTAGTACGACATCGAGGGAGGATCCTCGACCTTCGGTGCAGTGTCTGTCAGGCAGTGGTCCTACGCCTGACCAGCCCGAGATCTGGCTCACAGTGGGAGGAGAGAACTTTGGAAAGGAGGTACACCTTGGAGTTCCGGTCCACTGGAGGTTCCCCGGGTGAGTCGTAACCACGACAGGACAACCGCACGAACTGAAGTCACAGTCTCCGTGATGAAGACGAATCATCAGTAGATCTTCTCTTGTACATAGTGTCTTCTAGTCAGGCTTTCAGCCATCCTTCTCTGAGTTACAGTTGACGTAGTTAGAAATTAAATATTGCTTTGTTAGCCATGGTTTGGTGTATTAGTATGACTGGTGTCTTGTCCGAGCCCTTTTGGGGTAGGAAGTCCTAAGTGGGGTGGGGGGGGGGGAGGTTCAGCTGTCCCGGCTTGTGTGGGGCCTTGTAGATGTAAAGTTCTATTGGGGTGGTCGGAGCAAAGGCTGGGGATAATAACTATAGTAACAAACCTGTCCAAGCCCCGGGGGTCTTGTTACAGCTATAGAGTGGGGACTCGTCCGGGATCTTCTCTCACCCACACATCCACATACCCTCACCCACTAATACCCAACCACTCATACACACATCCCTCACCCACTCACACAACCCCCACCGACCCTCACACATCCCCCACCAAGACACATCTCTTATCCACACACATTTTCCCCCAGCCACACACAAAACCTTCAGCCACACACATC